>JAJLRX010000226.1:0-194274 GCA_030567275.1 Hanseniaspora lachancei | reverse complement strand
GCGTGTTTATTGCTGTCAACATAAAAGCAGCGGGTACATTGTTGCCATAAAGGTGATGAACATCAAAGAGTTGAAGGAATTCAAACTTACTAACCAGTTGAAAAGAGAAATCAGCATCCAGGGAAAGCTACAACACAAGAGCATCATCAAGTTGTACAACTGGTTCTATGACAAAAAGAGGATCTATCTCATCATGGAGTATTGCTACAACGGAGAGCTTTTCAAGACATTACAAAAGACAAAGCATGGGATTTTGCCTGAGTTCAAGGTCAGAAAGTATATAAGTGATTTATTAATGAGCTTCAAGTATCTACAGGATAACCACATTCTCCATAGAGACCTCAAGCCAGAGAACATATTGCTTGATGAGTATGGTGACATAAAGTTGACAGATTTTGGGTGGGCAACTCAAATCGACACAAGTTCAAACTCAAGAGACACGGGAAGGAGAAGAACATTGTGTGGGACCTTGGACTACTTATCTCCAGAAATAATCAAGAATCAAGAATACGACCACAAGGTTGACAACTGGGCATTGGGTGTACTGACATTTGAGTTGCTTTTTGGGTACGCGCCTTTTGAGCATTCCACAAAGGAGAAAACATACAAGATGATATGTGAGGGAGCCATAAACTGGCCATCGAATGAACACAGGCAAAGCAACGTGTCGTCACTGGCTAAGGACTTTATAGGAAAGCTTTTGGTGGTTGATGTGAGCAAAAGAATGACAATAAAGGAGGCAATATCGCATGCTTGGTTCAGAACAGCATCATCAAATAAATAGGATACAGCTCTAAAGATTATCCATGGAGAATGTTGTTGTTCCATTTTTTTTTTTTTTTTTGGGAAAAATGGGCTAAGGTCCTTGGTGTATATTTATATTATGGACTTAATAGATTATGATGTAAAATGATGGTACAGAAACGGATATAAGGATATCTTCGGAATTGTTGATCTAAACTGATTTTTCTCACCCAAAAAAAAAAAAAAAAATTAACAAAATTTAAAGGTGTGAGGGCTCAAATTGCACACTTGTATTTTTTATTTTTTTTAATTTTTTTACACTTTATGTGTTTTCTTTTATAAATTATGTAAGAAAAACATTTCAAATTAACGACAACTCAATTACAGTCATTTTAACACTTTGATTGATAACCATTATCAAACTAATAGTAAACAACTTATCCCTTAACTTTTTTTTGTTATTGAAGAAGCATCCACGTATATCAAGTGTTTAGTTACAGTTATCAGCTTTGATACACACAACAAAAAAACATATTCATTTCAGCTCGGTTCTATAGTGTATATTGATAACGCATTCAACGAATAAAATAGCAGGAAACTTAAAACCTTTTTATCTTTTCAGACATTTTTTTAAGAAGAATAATAATTGTACATTTCACCTTATCTGAATAATGGGGAATAGCCCGTCAAGGCCTAATGAATACAACAATAATAACCATGTGGGACAATCTGCCCACGCAAATGAAGATGATTTAAGTGGAAAAGGAAATGGTTTAGACGATCCTGATGATAATAGGAGAAGTCAAACTAAGAATACATTAAAAACGGACAAAGCCGGTATGAACAGGAAGTCATCTTTAAAGAAACAAGAATTCATTGATGAAGTGTTTGATTTTGAAAACAACGCCCCAACCAGAAGAAGCAGCAGCACAAGGTCGTTCACCCTGGAAAAGACAAAAAAAGCGGACCAAGCTGTGGGCACCAGGACCAGTTTCCAATCGTTTTCGTATGAAAGCTCCAAAGCAAGCACTGGAGACTTGTCTTCTGAAAGTAGAGACATGCTTTTGGATGGAACGAAGAACGACACTGTTGACTACAAGCTGAACTTTGCAACTCTTGATGACAGAAGTGTGCTGCAATCAAGAACGACCAAGAAAACACTGACAAGCAGAAACAAGGCTGTGCACGACTCATTGCTGAAACCACAGCTGGTGCATGTTCCCACGCCACTGGGGTCCCTAGCAACAAGTTCCACCATTTCATCCCAGTCAACAACCATGGACAGCAAGGCTGAAACCATGCTGAGCTCAAAGAACATCCATGGCATAAGACACAGCAAGAACCTGAACAAGGTGCTGAATGTTGATGAGTGCATTGAGAGACTGCGTTTGATGGCTGACAATGTGTATCAAAAGCACTTTCCTTTTGAGAAGTGGGAGATTGAGCTGATATGTATGAAGGCCAGAGAGGTGTTTTTGAGCCAGCCCTCCCTGCTGAAACTAAAGAGCCCTACAAAGGTTGTTGGTGATGTGCATGGACAGTTTCCGGATCTATTGAGGATCCTAAAGCTTTCGGGGGATCCCTCGGAAACGGGGTACTTGTTTTTGGGAGATTATGTTGACAGAGGCAAACAGTCGTTGGAAACAATAACCTTGCTTTTGCTATACAAAATCAAGTACTCACAAACGTTCTTCATGCTGAGAGGTAACCATGAGTCGTCCCAAGTCACCAAGATATACGGGTTCTACGACGAGTGTAAGAGAAGATGTGGAACCTCAAAGGTTTGGAAGTACTATGTGGACTGCTTCAACTCACTGCCCTTTGCGGGGGTGATCAGCGACAAGATTTTCTGTGTGCACGGAGGAATATCGCCGTATCTCCAGAACATGTCGCAAATTGAAAAGATTCTAAGACCCACTGAAGTGCCCCAGGATGGGTTGTTGACAGACCTTCTGTGGAGTGATCCTGAGAAAAACATTGTCGATTGGCAGCCAAACACAGACAGAGGGGTCAGTTGCTACTTCTCAAAGAAAAACGTGTCTGCGTTCTGTAGGCGGTTCCAGTTCGACTTGGTGATAAGAGGCCACATGGTCGTTGAGGATGGGTACGAGTTCTTTGGGAAAAAGCGGTTGGTGACCATCTTCTCCGCACCAAACTACTGTGGCGAGTTCAACAACTGGGGTGCTGTGATGGATGTTGATAAAGACCTGATATGTTCCTTTGAGCTTTTGAAACCTAGGAAAAATGAGAAAAAGAAAAATTAACTTTATATAAATTAGTATTAGAGAAAATGATGTGAAATAAATTTTAAAATGGCTTGATTCAAATGAGAAATTAAACTACTGTCGGAGATAATAGATGGTATAATTTTTCTTTTTCTTTTTCTTTTTTTTTTTGCTTCTCTTGTTTTTTTTTTTTTTCTCTCCATGTTGGTAGTAAAAAAGGTGTTTTTGCACTTTTGACATACAACTTGAACCACTATTGACTTAACAGCAATAAGATTACTGTATAAAGCCCATAGTAAATTCAGACTCTAATACGTACACAATCATGGCCACTATTGCGGAATTTGAGGAAGTCCACTACAACCACACAGCGAAGAGACTGGATGCCCCATCGTCCTACTTGATAAGAAAGGCCAAGCTTGAAAACAAGAAAGTCCACTATGAAAGGAGAAACATGATGCGAAGCATGGCTGATGCGTTGTTTGCAGAGAACGACGAGGCGAAGACTGACGAGGCTGGGGTTAAGATGCTTATCAATGCCATGACCTCAAAGACCATCTACGTGGGGAACATTTCGGAGTACACAAAGGAGGAACAGCTATACGAGTTGTTTTCCGAGGTCGGCTCAGTGCAAACAGTCATCATGGGGCTTGATAGATTGAAGTTCACTCCCTGTGGGTTTGCGTTTGTGATCTTTGATGACATTGAGTCCGCGATGAATGCAGTAAAGTTTACAAAGAATGCTATCCTGGATGGGAAGAGAATAACAGTTGATTTGGACTCTGGATTTGAAAGTGGAAGAGAGTTCGGTAGAGGATTCACCGGTGGTCAAAGAACCAGAGCGGACTATAACAGAATGAAACAGTATGTTGCTGCATCAAACAGACAGGGTGCACGTAGCAATGTTTATATTCCGAATAAGAACAAAAAGCAAAGCGAAGCTCCAGAAACCGTTGAAGAGCAAAAATTATGATATGTTTTATATAAGTACATTAGGACGTAGGGAGTTTAGTTAGTCAATTAAATCAAACTCATTCTTTTTCAAACCCCCATTTTTTTTTCAAACCTTTATAATTGCAAGTTTAAGTATTCATTAAGTATCCTGGTTTTCATAGGTGTTTTTTTTTTTTCAAGTCATCCCATAGATATTTGCTGCCTTAGGACTGCTCACCAGTAGCGTCTGAGTCATTGACATAATACATCTTCTTCAAATCGTATAAACGATCCATGAGTTTCTTTCTTTTAACAAACGGTTGAAAGTTGAACTTCTCTTCCAGTTTAATTTCATCAGCTTCAATTATGATTCTAGGCTTTTCATCGGAAATTTCCTTCACTGGTTTGTTATTTCTCTTAAGGGTCTCTGCATTTTCATCATCAGAACAGGAAACATTCAAAATCGTTTCCAAACTCATTCTTTTTTTTGTATGCATGTACTCCAGTTCCAATTGTTTCTTCTCCTCGAAAGATTTCTGCACTGAATCTTTCTGGGCTATTGGTTTGTCTTTGAGATCATAATACTGAGCAAAAAGCTTTCTTCTTCTGACATTTATAAACCAATTGCTCAACTGCACACTGCTCAGGTTTGTCTTTGCCATGAGTTCCTTCTTTTCAACAGCTGTGGGATATGGATTGTCCAGATGACTAGAGAGCCACTCATTCAGAATTTTGGTAACATGCTTGGGTAGGTTTGATCTGGACTTCTTCTTTTTCAGATTTTGCTTGTCACAGCATGGTATTTCTAAAGATTTATGCTGGGCGTATGGAAGAAGAGACTTTATGGGAGGCAGTTTTTGTCTTTCTTGAAGGGTATTATTGTTTATGTTGTATGTCTGATTCATTATATACCAAAAGAGGGGAAAAAATTGCTTAAAGAAAGTTTATTTATATGTTGACAGATGCTTGATGAATAAAAATTAAAATTAATAGCTATTTTTTTTTTCAATTATTAAAATGTTAATTTACTATCGTGAAGAGTAAGTGATAAGTGATAAAGGAAGAGTTACAAAATCTTTGAAACAGAAAAAAAGAAATATTATGATTATGTAGAGAATTATACATATATAATTATATATGTTGTGTGTTATTATGGTTTGATATAAATATTGATATATTTTCAAATGATAAGTAAAATCATAAAGATCATAAAAAAGGTGTCAAATTAACAAAAATTCAAAAAACATGCTTACGATATTTATATATTTCAAAAGCTGTATATCCATCCGTTAAGATTAAATATTTTTTTTAAGATTCTCCACTTTAAAAATTAAAAAAAAACAAAAAAATAAAACGCCATCTGAAGATATATCTTCAAGACCTGAAATAACAGCCTCATGGAATTAACACGAATACAATCAAAACGGGAAATCCACTATTGTATGGGTAAAGTGGGTCAAACATTGTGGGAAAAAATAAATATAAAATGGAAATAGACTAATTAAAAACGAACTAGCCTTTTTTTTAGAAAAAAAAAAGGAAGTGATATATCTCAATACACTGTCAGGTAAGTCCTTTAAAGGAAAGACTCGAGAATTTTTAACATGTATATTTGTGACTCATTTAGCTATTGATATTAACAACTTCTTGCCTATTACATAGTTAAAAGTTACTGGCATAAAAGTGTACAATTCTTTTGTTAAGAGCCCACTTAAAGTGTCAAAATAAGATGTTAAGAAAGAAAAAAATAGTAAAAAAGAAGGCATATCTTACGTTTATATTGATCAATTGTAATGATATGATGAGGAAGTTATAATCTTTTGAGTTATTTTCTTTTTTCTTTTTTTTTTTTTTTGAAAGGAAATTCAATTGTTAATTATTGAAACATTAATGATTTTCTTTATTTTTTTTCTACGTCGTTGGCCGGCCCGGTCATATCACTCATTGGTAAAAATGTGTATTTTACACCTTGCATGGCATTGGCACATAGTGAAAATATAGTGACACATTTAGGTTGGTGGAGTAAAAACAACGGCTGAGGATTACGCTACGCAGTTTGTATTCCAAATCTACAGGGTTTTTGTTTTACACCGCCTTGTTAAAAAATATTTGGTATAATCCTCACTGTAAACGGAATTAAGGCATAATCTCTCAATCAGAAAGCCAAATAGTTTACATATAACATGAATATTTACTGCTTACTATAATTAAATTGATGTTAAGTGGGGTATAGTACTAGTGCCTTGAAAGCGGTTATTATAATTAATAATTAAATTCAAAACTGCAGTAATGTTTACATTTTTCAAATACTCATTAGAGTAACAGTTTTTTTTTTTATTACATTTTAGCAAAGTTAACATCCTTAAAAAAATATATATTTAAAGATATGTAAACTTAATTGTAATAGTTTGTTAATATTTTTTTAGTTAGCATATTTCAGTATACACCATATCATTTAATCATTGAAGGTGCTAATGTTTATCTACAATACATAAATATAAATACGTACAATAAATATAACGGTAATAACCCTGTGTATCAACCTCTTATACAACCGCAACATTCGGATATCATAGGTTGAAATGTATTTAACTGTTCATGTTGTTGACACATAGTCACATGTATATTCTGGCAAAAAAGAACCAAAGCGAAAAAGAAAATTTTTTTTTAATAATTTTTTTCTTTTTTTTTTTCAAAAAAAAATTAAGAAAATCGTGAACAAAATTTTGAAACATTTCATCCTAATATAACCTCAACATCGAATTCAAACAAGATACTACTACTTTAACGAACAATAGAATTAACAAAAAAACTCCCCAATAATAACTTCTTAATTGTATTAGCTAATATTTTGATTCATAAAAAAAAGATAGATATCAGGTTATTTATTTTTATTTATACCGTATTGTTTGATCTCTTTTTTTTTTTTTTTTTAATACAGTAATAAAAAACCATTGATATGTCATTATTCATCAAACAAAGCAATTTTAAGGGATTTAATGTCTTAAACAAAAGGCTTTTCAATACAAGAGCCTCTTACTTGAGAATGTCCTACGAAAAGGAACTGGAAGTTGTCACCAAAATACAAAATGATCTTCCTAGTAACCAATTGGATAAAATCAAACACATAAGAAACATCGGGGTTTCTGCCCATATCGACTCTGGTAAAACGACATTTACTGAAAGAGTTCTTTTCTACACTGGGAGAATCAAGGCTATCCATGAAGTCAGAGGGAAGGACGGTCATGGTGCCACCATGGACTCCATGGACCTGGAAAGAGAAAAGGGTATCACGATTCAATCTGCTGCCACCTACTGTGACTGGAACCACACTGTGTCCAAGAAGGATTACCACTTCAACTTGATTGACACTCCGGGCCACATTGACTTCACCATTGAAGTTGAAAGAGCCCTGAGAGTTCTGGATGGAGCTGTTTTGGTTGTTTGTGCTGCATCCGGTGTTCAATCCCAAACTATCACTGTTGATAGACAAATGAAAAGATACAATGTCCCAAGAGTCACCTTCATCAACAAGATGGACAGACTGGGTGCCAATCCATACAAGGTCATCGATGATTTGGAACACAAGTTGAAACTTCCTTGTGCTGCCATCCAAGTTGCCATTGGTGCTGAAGACACATTCAAGGGTGCTGTTGACATCATCACCAAGAAGGCTGTTTACTATGACGGTGAAAATGGTGAGAACATCAGAATTGATGATGAAATCCCTGCTGACCTTGTTGAACTTGTTGACGAAAGAAGAGCCATCTTAATTGAAAAACTTGCTGATGTTGATGATGAAATGGCCAACATATACTTGGAAGAAGCCGAACCTACCATTGAGCAAATTCATGCTGCTATCAGAAGAGCCACCATTGCCAGAAAGTTTTCTCCTGTTCTTGTTGGCTCTGCCCTCGCAAACAAGGGCGTTCAAAAAGTTTTGGATGCTGTAGTTGATTACTTACCAAACCCTGCCGAGGTTCTAAACAATGCCCTAGATATCACTGATGGTAACAACAAGGAAAAGGAAATCATTCTTGACTGTAACACAAACTCCCAAGTTGTTGCTCTAGCCTTCAAGTTGGAAGAAGGAAGATACGGTCAATTGACTTACATGAGAGTTTACCAAGGTAAATTGGTCAAGGGTGCCACAATCATCCACACAAAGACAGGTAAGAAAATCAAAATCTCTAGATTGGCAAGAATGCATTCCAATGAAATGGAAGAAGTTAATGAAATTGGTGCTGGTGAAATCTGTGCTCTGTTCGGTATTGAGTGTGCCTCAGGTGACACCTTCATTGATAACACCACTGACAAGAAAATTTCCATGAACTCCATGTTTGTTCCAGAAGCTGTTGTTACCAAGTCCATCAAGCCTACAAACATTGATCAGTTGACCAACTTCTCAAAGGCCTTGCAGAAATTCAACAGAGAAGATCCTACCTTCAGAATCAGATACGATGAAGAATCTAAGGAAACCATCATTTCAGGTATGGGTGAGCTACATCTTGAAATTTATGTTGAAAGATTGAAGAGAGAGTTCAATGTCTCATGTAACGTTGGTAAGCCACAAGTCTCCTACAGAGAAACCTTAACTGCTCCTATTGACTTTGACTACACCCACAAGAGACAATCCGGTGGTGCTGGTCAATACGGTAGAGTTATTGGTGCCTTTGAATTGATCGAGCCTAAGGATGGCAGTGACTACGTTCCTATGAATGTTGAGTTCGAAACCAATGTTGTTGGTGGTAAGATTTCTGAAAAGCATCTTGCTGCCTGTGCCAAGGGATTTGAGGAGTCCTGTAACAAGGGTCCGCTGATTGGGGCCAAGGTCATTGGTGTCAAAATGACCATAGATGACGGTGCCTCCCATGCTGTTGATTCCTCCGAATTGGCCTTCAGCTTGGCTGCACAAGGTGCCTTCAAGCAAGCCTTCACAGAAGGCCAACCAAGAATCTTGGAACCTTACATGAAGCTTGAAGTCACTGCTCCTGTTGAATTTCAATCCAGTATTCTTGGTTTGCTAAACAAGAACTTGGCCATCATTAAGGAAACCGAGAACAAGGAAGATGAAGTTACCATTTTTGCTGACTGTTCTTTGGAAAAGCTGTTTGGTTTCTCAACCTCATTAAGAGCCTGTACGCAAGGGAAAGGTGCTTTCTCCATGGAATTCTCCCACTACATGCCTGTCCTGCCTAGTGACCAAGCTGCCATCATTGAACGTTTTAACCCAGACATGGCCAAAAACAAAAAAGGTGGTAAGAAGAAATAAGTAGGTATTAAAGATAAATAAATATGTAGATTTTTTTTCCTTTCTTTTCTTTTACTTGTTATTCATGACGATAACAAGGACTTGTAAATATTGAGATATAAAATAAATTCCATATTATGAGATAATGGTGAATGCACGTGTAGCTTGCCATCAATGCTCATACACGAATTCTGTTCTTTTCTGAAAAAAAAAAAAAAAAAAAAAAAAAGAAACTTTTCTCTCTTTCTTTTTTTTTTCTCCTCATCATTGATTTTCTTAATTATATGTTGACCACAGTGCACTATAACATTAGCACTATAGAAACAAACGATAAGTTTACAACCCCATAACTATATCAAAGTCAATTTCTTTACCTGACAGATTTGGATCACTAACAAAATCATATACACCAACGAACATGGCATTTAAGGGGAAAGATGGCAAGACGCCATCCAAGTTTGACAAGAACTCTAAAAAGACATACACTAGAGAATACAAAAAGGAACAAATTCAAAAGAATATCAACAAGAAAAAAATCATGAAGAAGAGGTACGAAAAGCTTTTGAAATCCGAAGGCTACGAAGTTGATACAGAAGAAAACCAACCCTACAAAGAACCTAAGCTATCATATAAGGAACAGAAACAATTGAACATAGAGAAATTGAAGGAACAAAAAAGAGAAAGACGAGCCAAAAAGAGAGAGGCTGAACTGGCCAAGTATAAGAATAGTAAAGAACACAGAGAGGAACACCTGAAGAGGATTGCGGAGATAAAGGAGAAAAATGAACAAAGAAAGAAAAGAAACGAAAAGCTCAATGTCAAGACCAAGAAAGGACAGCCTGTGATGTCCTTCAAAATAGATGACTTGTTACAAAAAATTCAAAATCAACAAGATTGAGGTTGGTGGACATATAGACAAAAAGTTCCGGATAAAAGCGATAAGAGAATTAAAACCAGAAGCAATATATAGCGAAAAAAACTCTTATTCATGTTATTACTTGGTAAAAGGGTGTAGAAACGAATATGTAGCAATGGTATACTTTTGTAGACGATCATAGGCTTAACTTTAATTTATCAATATTTAGATTACTTGCTATCTCCATTTGGTGTAATTGTTCAAAGCCAAAGAAATCAGAAAATGGGTGCATTTTTTTTTTTTTTTTCTTCAGAACTTTAAACCTTAATCAGCGGCTACCAAAAATTAAAAAAAACAAACAATATTAGCAAAGAAAAAAAAAAGGAATTTGTTGTCAATTTGATACAACTGCTTTAAGCTGATGATGTTAACATATAAAGATGTTTAGTTTATTGCTGATAAGCTATTTTAAATGGATCCTAAAGTATATATAAGCTACTTGACAATACATTTCTCTTCTTTTTAGTTTTTCACTATTAAATATAACAATGTTACGAATAAAAATACAATAACCAATCTGATTACAACTTTTAAAACACAATGGAGTTCATGAAAGACACACAGTCCATCGACTCTGAGAGTGAAGCTTTTCTTCTTCTCACCAAGGACAACACGAAAAGTCATTTTATAAAGTGGAGATACCTTGACGTGAGAGTCAAGCTTTTGATTGCTCTATGTGCGTTATCTACTATTTCCAACATATTATTTTTCTTCTTTGGAGCTCGTTTTGAAAAAAGCTATAGCTACACCGATGATCCCCTCTCCATCACCATATCCAACTACTCGTCATACGTAGCTCCTATTTCACTTTTGAATGCCAGTTTCATGTTCAACTCAGTTAACTCATTTTTGAAGCAAAAGGATTGTGATGTCTTCCCCGTTGGTGTTTCTTATGTTCCTGCCTCCATTCCAAAGGACACAGTTGTTTACCACGCTGGAAGTGGGATTCCCGACAGTTACGAGTGGGTGGCCATGGATGTTGAGTTTTCCATGAACTTTGCTGATCATTCTCGCTCAGCCAAAAGGGGAACAGCTCAAATCGAGCAGCAAAGAGAAATAAAGCTGCATTCCAGAGATGGCCAGAAATCTGGGCCTAAAAAGGAAATCGACTTCTGTGAGGTTTCTGAATACACGGAACCCCTTGAAATTCAGAGATCTCAGCCAGGAAAGGAAAGAAAACCATCAACCCTGATGTCCTTCAGATTGAAGCATGACTTGGACAAGCTTATATACCTGGATGGAGCTTCTGCCTCAAAAGCATCTGAAACAGGAGAAATGGATACACAAGCCCTGCTTTACAATCAAATCAAAGAAAGCAATCCTGGGCTTGATGATGGTCCTGAAAAGTTTATGATTGAACGTGATTATGCTGAAAAAATATGCAAATGGGGCCAACCCCTCGGAATCCAGGGATATATCAGACTGGAGCTTGGATTTGAGTTTGTCTTGTGTGACTTCAATGAGCATTTGGAAATGATTTCTGACATTTCAGTTTCATCACCAAACAAGTTCCTTGACTTGCCTGAGCCAGTTGAACTCTCCAAAAAGAACGGGTGGCCTATTAATTGCACTGATGGATACTTGATAGAGGAGGAGTTGACTGCTGAACAAAGACAAGTCTTAGAGTTGGAAGACTTAAGATACAAGCACATGTCATCATTGGATGCAATGAATGGCTGGGAATGGCTAAAGGCTGGCAACAAGCACAACAAAGGAGAGAAAAAAATCAGTCTTGATTACAGATACTTGGTGACTGCAATCAACAGAACAGAACTGGATGTTGATAACTACAAATGGCAAATTGTTGATGATTCAGAAGACTCAAAAAATCTACAACACGAGATGTTCTCTGATTTGCTATCATATTACGCAAATGTCCGAAAATTTGACGCCTCCCAAAGCACAAATTGGCAATTGAAGACAGAGAGCATTATGGAAAAGTTCACGCCGATCCTCAAGACCATTGAACTAACTTTGAATGATGAGGAAATGTCTTTGGTCAATAAGGCACTGAAAATCAACCAGCTGTTGCACCCATTGATCAAACGTTATGCAGACAACTATCCTGCAAAATATAATGTGGACGATATCATCAACATGGGTGTTTGGGAGTACACTTACCCCACCCATGATTTGCAAACAGATGCCGATAAGTTGGTATTTTCGTCTTTGGCCACAGTAACAAAGGAGATCTTCACCCAACTGATCAACATCCATGAACTATCGCTCACAATAACCAACGAATATTTGAAGAATGGAGAGCTAAGTGACGCAGACAAGTATAGTTTGAGCCTTGATGAACAACAAAAGTCCTTTTTGAACCTGATCAGTACTTTGAACTGGATATCATTTGGCTATGAGTGTTCTTTGAAATGTGGAATTGATGAAGTTTGCTTCACTCCCTCTTGGGGACCTTCTCCAATGGGATGGAACTCCATTAAGGAAAAGGAAAAAAAGGACCCGCAAAGCGATAAAGCCAGAGAACTGGCTCCTGGATTCTTCCTAGATACTGGCAGTGGATTCACAAGAATAAACTCCGAGCAAATGTGCGTAGGATTGAGCTATATTCTGGATAGACATATGAAAAGAGGTTTGTGAAGTGATTTAATAGCTATTCCTTTTGGTATATTAATAGTTCGTCGAGGTCATATGGCAGAATTCAATGATGGGTTAAAAATAAATACATAAAATTATAGTAAAATCTAAGGAACATCGTTTATTCTAGGAATACCCGTTCTACAGATATCCTTTGTTTTTTTTTTTTTTAAATATATAAATCTGTTGCACCCCTTTAAAAAAAGAATATGTGGTTTACGTTTTGTTTACCTTGCAGTTAACTATACGTGATATCTCAATAACATTCACCATAGCCAAGATATTAACACACAATGATATACAACTTGAAGCAAATACCCCTACCTTTTGAAAATGGGTACAAGAATGTCATAGTGGACACTTCGGAAGGAAGCAAAGGGCTGTCAGCACTTGTGAACACTCTGATTCTTTCACCAACGCACAGGTCATTTGCCAAGGACTTGATAGATGTTTTGAATGACTCTGTTGAAGTGGACAGTGACCTGCTTGTCTCTCATTTGATCAACATAGCCCAGTTTTTCAATCCACAGCAGAACATCAACTCCGCGTTCCTGAGACAAAGTCTAAACGACTTCATAGACAAAAAGAGCAATCTTGACCCTGTGTTCAATGGTGGGTTCAAAACAGGCAATGAACTCAGTGGCAACACTGCTTCAGAAATAGAGCTATCAATTTTTCAGCTTTATCAGCTGGATGTCATGCACATGTGGATCACCGATGATGAATACATATCAGCAAAGTCCCTGAAGGATTCACAACAAATAATCATGGATGGGTTTGGCTTGAATCGAGAGGCCAGAAAAAACCCTAGTGTTTTGGAAATCGGAAACAACAGACAGATAGTTGACCATTTCAACCAAGTGAAGTCATTTTTGGCATCAACCGCCTGTCAGGCCACAGAGCTTGGACTCAACATTGCCAAGGAGAAACTGCATGTCGAGGATGTGGTGGTCTTCTATAGGAACGAAACCTTCCAAACATTGCTGAAGGCCAATGATGACACACTTTACGTTCTAGCACCTATCCTGGACAGTGACTTGAACTGGAGAAGCTTCAAAACTGTCAATGGAACAGAGGACGAGTACTTAAGCGCCATCACAAACAAGAGCAACGTTCCCGGACCGAACGAGTTGTCTGACGAGGAATTTGCTAGACAGCTACAGATGCAAGAGGATGAGAGATATGCACAGGAAGTCAGTGAGAGAGGCAGATCATCGCAAAGGGCAGCAAAGCCACTTGATAACAATTCCCAGTACATAAAGAAGAAACAAAAGCAAGTCAAGAAAAACATGAAGGAGTCCAAGCTGAAGAAAAAGAAAAAAGGATGCGTGGTTATGTAATGTTTACGACTAATTTATATATATATAGGAAAGCAATAGTTAAGAAAAAATACAGTGATACAAATGTGGCGTTTTTTTTTACCTACTTTAGTGGTAATGAAAGCAATGTTTGTTTTATAGGCTATGGGATCATCTCTTGGGTCCAAACAACTTTTCTTTTTCGTTATCAGTCAAAGTGTACTCTAATTTGTTCATGTCACCCAACGCCTTGATGAATGGGAGAATCTTCAAGTTGTCCTTTTCTTCTTCCATTTTAATCAACTTCATGGATGCTATATTGGTGATAGATGTGTTGTTGTCATCCTTTTCAATCTGCTGAAACATTTTTCGGACTGCTTCCTTGACCTTCCCAAACTCCCTGAATGAGTTCTTTTCTGATTCTTGGAGGTCAGCAGAGATCTTGTGTTCAGTTTTAAACTTCAGAAAGGCCTTGATTTGCTTGTCCTCTGAATCTTTGAAGCTTTCGGGATTCTTCAAGATTTCATTGTGAAGAGACTTCTTGTTGGAAACCTTCAACATCCAGTTGATTCTCCTTTGTTCTTGCCATTTTTTGATGTCTTCTTCTGATTCCAAGGAGATACCTGTGCCTTGAATAAAATTGATTTTTTGTTCTTCATCTTCATCAGAGCCCTCGTTCAAATCATCTTCCTCTACCGTCTTAGAAATGTCCTCCTTACCAATTTTCACCTCCTCAGGTGCAGAATCACTGTCGCTAGATTTAATGTTCAAACTTTCATCTATGTCTTTTGATTGTATAAGCTTCTTGTACTTGTCAGCAAAGCTGTTAGACTTGACTGCAGACACCTTGTTCACCTTGTTGCTGGTATGTTTCAACTTAGGGGAGAAATATGTATCTTCATAAGAAATAACGGGTTTTTGTTTCTTTTTGGAGTCTCGTATTTTGGGTTTTTTGGTTTTATCCTTTTCAGACATCGAATGATAGCTTTTATGTGAAGCATTTTTGTCGTCACCATCTTCATACTCATCCAATGAAACTCCCTTTTTGGTTAGTTTGGAAGATATATCACCATGGTTTTTCTGAGTGTGTGTCTTTTTGATGAAGGAATTCTGATTCATATATGGCGACTTTGATTGTTGTATATTTTTCATCATCTCTACATAGTTAGGTGCCTGTATAGGGCTGGGGTTGGGTATCATTGGGTATTGCTGGTACATTTGCTGAGGCATAAAAGACATTGGTTGCTGATAAATGGGCATGTACATCTGATTTGGGCTGTTCATATAGGGCATGTTATTTGGTGGTGTATACTGTATGTGCTGTTGCTGATGGAATTGGTTTTGTAGATGGGTAGCAGTTAAATTTGGTGGTGATTGTTGATATAATTGATTAGCAATTGAGCTTTGACTGACAGGAGATGGCTTGTTTTGGGATTGAGATATATTGTGAACGTCATGTGCATTGTTATTAGATTCAACTTGGTTGGTTTCATCATCTTGAACAAATAGTTTACGAGTATACTTTGGGTACTGAAATGATGTATTTTCACTCATTTGAAATAAGATTTTTGTTTTGAGTTTAGAAGTAAGAAGATAGTTTGATCAAACAAAGTAAAAAACAAAGAAAAGGAAAACAGCAAAGAAACAAATAATTGTTTTTTTTTTTTAAATGTAAGAGAACAATGTTTTGAGGAATAACAGAAAACAAACAACAAAAGAAATTGGTTTGATTAATAGATAATTTTTTTTGTCTTTGTTATTGATGTGAAGTAATGTAGTTGACTGAAGATCTAAATAACAGTTAGTTATTAAAGATACTATTCTTTGGTGTTTTAAGATTTGTTATGTAATTTACAACAGATCACCTAAAAAAGAAAAAAAAAAAATGTATGAGAAAAATTCATGTGGTTGTTGAAAATAGGTTGTAGGACATAAAAAAAAGAGAAGAAAAGATAAAGACTAGGGTAAATTACTCTTTTGGGTAATATGTTGTAAGTTTATTTCCTGAACTCTAAAAAATATATATTTTCTTTACCGTGTAACATCTTTTACACACCGTCACTCTCCCATTTTTTGGTGAATTTCATTATGATAATCGGATGTAACGTTTGTTATACACAATGTGTAGCGGATAAATCAACATATCCACAATAAAATCAACAATTCTAACATAGTTCTATGGTTCTCAAAGATATTTACATGATGGTACATACTAATCTACATATAACATGAAAAAAAAGAAAAAGGAAAACCTAAAAAAAAAAAGATTAGTGCAATGCTTCATATATAAAATGAAGTTGGAGGTAATAATAACACAATTGACTGCAATATTTAGCATACGCTATTGCCAATTTATTTTATCTTTAAAGAGTTAATAATTGTATTTACTGAGGTTATTTTGTGTTACTTTATCTTTTTAGGGAATATACAGTTTATTTTCTCTCTCGTTATTATCATACTTACTACGATTTTTAGGTATCATCCGTTATAATCATGAATCTAGTAACTTGATTTGATAGCATTTATTTTCTTTTTTTTTCTTATGGAGTATTAAAAGTTGGGAATATTTAAATGTTTATAATATTGGTTTATTTTTCTTCAGCAGCTTCAGCCTTTTCTTTACCACCGAAGTAATGATAGTTGATGTATCTGATACCTTGACCTGTTTGGGCAGCAGTGTTAATAACATGACAACCAAATAATAAGTAGTTTTTTGGAGTAACGGCTAAAGCATATCTCATGAAAACAGCAGAGTATACAACTAAGGCAGAGGTCATTGAACCGGAAATCAAGGCTTCATCTTTATTTAAGTCGTATAGAGCAGCTATTGGAATACCAAAGTTACTAACTGGACCCCAGAAATGGGTAGTTAACATATATTTCAAGGTATCTTTGTTTAAGTATTTGGCCATTAGGGATTTAGTAGCAACTTGTTGAACTTTGTTAGACATGATTGTTGTGGGTTAATTGAGGGGCTCCTTCTTTTGATCGTTTTTTTTGTTCCTATATTCAGCTTATAATAAAATAGTGAATACAACAAGCTCTTTTGGTTTTCATCAAGTTCATCTGCTGAATTATTAGAAACAATTATTTCAAATGTTCATTGCTTCCATGAGATGTATATAGTGACATGAATGAAGAGATTTTACAAAAAAAAAAAAGTTATGGTTCTCCTCACAAAAGAAAAAAAGAAAAAAGGAATGACCCAACCTAGCATTTCGTTTTTTTTTTCTCTGTTAAATTGTACGTGTAGAACTTTAACCCGTAGGGATTAAGGTTATTTCCATGTAAAAATTTATATTCTGAAAAAAAAAAAAAGCATAATACGAATAGCACGTAATTTTCCGTATTTCCAAAAAGTCATGTAAGTCACGTGGTCTGCAAAGAAAAAAAAAAGAAGATTATAAATCAAACTTCGTTTAGTTATCAATTGATAACCGCACTGATCATGTCAAAATCCTCCTTCTAATTTAGTCTAAGAGAATAATCAGTTCATTAGAAATTTGATTCACAAGAGGACCTTAGTCAATCACGCGTGCCATACTCTGCCTAAACAAATACAAAAAATATAACTAAACAAGCCGATTTAATAACTTGTGTGAAGAAGATGTTATCCCACCTGGAAAGCAATCAAATCATAATTTGATAAATTCTTTTTTTGAGCAAACAGATACAGGAGCGGATGGCTATAATCTTACAATTTCATATTATTGAGCCATACAAGAGGTTAAAAGAATTTGAGTATCTTTATATAAAGTGACTTTTCACCGTCTGTCTCCCTTCAATTAGAGTAGAATTTGGTATCATTTCATACTTTGTAAGAAATCAAATATCTTTACTAGGTTTTAAAGACACGAAACTGAAAAAAAGAATGCTGATAAAATAATTAATACAATCATATCAATATACAACACCATAACTATATTCAAACACTCGTATAGACAAGCGTCATTCTTAAGGCTGTGATTAATCCCTTTTGTAATATAATCTCAATAGTAAATTCTTGGATCATAATAGTAATTGCACTGCGATCAAAAGAAATAAAATTAAAATTCGTCCCTTAATTTCTGACGCTCTTGAATATAACTGGCTTTTTTTTTTTGGGTACATAAAAACAAAGTCTTTAACCAATAATGTAGAGTGGAAATCGCTTAGTTGTACGTTGACAGGTTCACCCTTATAACAACAAGTATTGAGGAAAGTACGTTTCTCGTTTGAAGAGAATATATCTATAAAAATAAAAGTAACGTGTATAGCTTATGTATACTTTTAACAAGAAAACCAAAAAGTCGATTGTGCTCAAAAAATGTGCAAACAACGGTTACTCCATGAATATCCCCAAGAATAAAAATATCAGGTATCATTGTTTAACATTTTTTCAGTATCATGTAAAAGACTTTTTGCTATCCAACAGTTAACCTCTTTTTCCCCATGGAACTACAGACATCTTCGTGTATTGACATAATAAAATATTGGATAGAATATAACGGCTTCAAATTATCCCTGTTATTTAACCATTTAAGGATCTGTGCCCATGTTCAATTCTCTGCTTGACAGAATCATATAATATAGAACCTGTCTAGATCGTTTATTTGCAATTCATTATGGTTAAATTGTGGTATCTCCGCATCCATATCCCCTTTTTTTTACGTAATCGTTTGGTCTGGCCACCTTGTAGGCATCATCCCCCTAGGGTTTGAAGATAATCCAGAAAAAAAAAAAAAAACAAACAAAAAAATGGCAAAATAGGCTAAACACGATGATGCAAGATTATTTTATTGCAACTTACATACGTTTATAATTCTTCAAAAGCCTCTCATAATTAAACTTTTAGATAATCCTGTATATATATAAACAGACTTGCTTTTCAAATTAATTTAATAGTTCTTTAAGACTATAGAAAGAGAGAGAATAAAAGCAAATAAAAACAAACCAAAACTAATACATAAATTCACAATATATACAAAATGTCCAGCTTCTATGATTTAACTTGTAAAGACGGTAAGGGTGAAGAATTCTCCTTCCAACAACTAAAAGGCAAAGTAGTCTTGATTTTTAACTCGGCTTCCAAGTGTGGCTTCACCAAGCAACTAGATGGCTTAGAAGCTTTAAACAAGAAATACAAAGACCAAGGTTTAGTCGTTATTGGTTTCCCTTGTAACCAATTTGCTGGCCAAGAACCTGGCTCTAACGAGGACATCGTTACTTTCTGTAAGCTAAACTACGGTGTTTCCTTTCCAATGATGGACAAGATTGATGTCAACGGTGACAATGAATCTCCTGTCTACAAGTACTTGAAGTCTCAAAAATCAGGCTTGTTAGGCTTGAAAAGAATCAAATGGAACTTTGAAAAGTTCCTAATCAACAAGGAAGGTCAAGTTGTTAGCAGATACGCCTCAACCACTTCTCCTGAATCTTTAGAAAAGGAAATCGAGTCCTTATTGAAGTAAATTAGTGTCAATAAATAAGCAAAGACGAATATATGATCACCTCATTGCATATATAATAAAACTACAAAGCTTTATATATCGTTAATAAGTTAATTTTTTTTTCTTTTTCTTTTCAAATAATACAAAAAAGAGTGAAAGACAAATATTTAATTTTTTGTTTAAGTATCTTTTGAGGCTAAACATAAACCTATCTACGCATTCATTTTAGCTTTTTTCGTGGCAGGCTCCATCGATCCATACAATTCTTCATCCTCTTTTAACTTACTCTTTAGTGACTTATCTTTCTTTATATCAATATTTTCCCTTTCAATATATTGCAATAAGGTCCCACAACGTCTTTGAATGTCCACTGCATTTTTATTCTTAAATACAAAATCAGTAAAAAACATTGGATTTCGATTGATATCCTGTTTTATTTTCTCATAAGCATTTCCATCAAACAGTCCATACTTCAATAGCATAACAACCAAAAATCTGTCTTGCTCCTCAGAAAATGATCTTTTGGAAAGAGATGCTGATGAAGGATATTTGATCACCATTTCCTTCAATGGATCATGATAACATGACACTTTGACTCTTAAAGCCTCTTGCTGCTTGTGGAGCTTTTCAATTTTTTGCTCTTCCATTTCAATGTTACTTACAATTCTTTCGTAATTGTCAACCAAATGAATATTTTGCCAAAACACCTCAAAGTATTCCTTTACCTCTTCCAGGGTCTTTGTTTGCTTAAGTTCTGCTGCTACTGCATTCATGTTCTTTCTTCCATGTCTTTGCAAGGCCGTTATCAACTTTCTAAATTCTAACTTGGTCCAGTTAGAAAAACCTTGCGATCTCAACTCGGTCAACTCCTTCTCCTCCCTTTCTGATAGTTTCCTAGCATTTTTTATGTTCTCCTTCAACAAGCTCAATTCTTTCTTCTTGAAGACATCATCCTTGTCGTCCCAGTCACTAGAGATAAGTTCATAGGTTAACTTACAATCATCCATGGTTGGAACTATCTCATTAATCTTTGTTTCATATAGTCTTTTTCTTTCAGATAACTTTCTGGTCTTTTCAGCATAGAAATGATGTAAAGGCAAATATTCAGGCCTCTCCATTTTAAGTTTCTTCTGAGGCTTTGGATTGTTGGTGGATCTTCCGCTCAAAGCATTACTGTAATATTGATCAACATTGTAGTTTGTTTGTCTATCCCTTCTGCTTTGCAACTGTTGCTGCTTAATAATTTCACTGGCATCAATTAAATTGTATGTAGCAGCTTTTTTCTTGAAGGATTTACCATCCCATTCATATGTGGATCCAGCCTCAGTCTTCACATTTTGAATATCATCTAGGGTCAAACTTTCATATTTTTCATTCAACTCTTTAGTTCTTTGCTCTGATTCTCTTAATAACTTTTCTAAGTCAAACTCATCATCCTTATCACTGCCATCTAAGTTTTTGTTTTGTTCAAATATTTCTTTAGCTCCATGCTGTATCATTGATAATAGTTCATCTTTGCTGTTGGTCTTTTTGTTCTCCTCAGCCTCCTTCATTCTTCCCTGTTGGATAACCAATTGATCCAATCTCAACTTTTGCTTTGCTCTTTCCAGGATTTTTTCTTCAACTGTCTTTTCAGTGATAAATCTAAAGACCTTGACTTGTTTCTTTTGTCCAATTCTATGAGCTCTGTCCATGGCTTGCAAGTCAGCTTGTGGATTCCAATCCGAGTCAAATAAAACCACAATATCAGCAGTGGTTAGGTTAATACCCAACCCACCTGCTCTTGTTGTAAGCAAAAAGATGAATTTCTTGGACTCTGGTGAGTTGTAATCATCAATGGCCTTGATTCTATCCTCATGATCAGTGCTACCGTCTATTCTACAGTACTCATACTCCTTGAAATAACAGTAATCTTCAAGAATGTCCAACACTCTGGACATCTGTGAGAATATCAACACTCTGGAACCGTCCTGCTTGAACTTGGTTAGCAGCTGATCCAAGACCTTTAATTTGGCCGAGTTATCAATCAAGTGTTGGTCTAAAGTGAAAGGCGGACCTGGTTCAGCCCCATCAAACAAATATGGATGGTTACAACACTTTCTTAACTGCATCATAATGTTCAACAATTGTGTTTTGGACTCAGATCCATTGGAACTTCCATTTATGGAATCAATGTCTTTTTCCAATATCTGTCTATACCATTTCTTTTGCATGGCTGACAATCCAGTGTACACAGTTAACTCAACTTTAGGCTTCAAAGAATGCTCAACATCTTGCTTGACTCTTCTCAACAAGAAAGGAGTCAAAATGCTATGTAATTGCTTGACAACCAACTCAGAATCATTTGCATCGGCATCAGAACCCTCTTCATTGGCTTTGGTTTTCCCAAACCATTCATCAAAGGTTTCTGCAGAGGTGAATATATCTGGTAATAAGAAATTCAACAATGCCCACAACTCATGTAGATTGTTTTGTAAAGGGGTACCTGTGATCAGCATTCTGTTCTTGGACTTGATCTCTCTAATGACCTGAGACAGCAATGATTGCTCATTTTTGATTCTGTGGGCTTCATCAATCACTATGTATTCCCAATCAAACTTTTTGAAGTGCATCTTCTCTATGATTACAGTTTCATATGATGCGATAACAACATCAAAGTCCT
Organism: Hanseniaspora lachancei; assembly: GCA_030567275.1. NCBI lineage: Eukaryota > Fungi > Ascomycota > Saccharomycetes > Saccharomycodales > Saccharomycodaceae > Hanseniaspora > Hanseniaspora lachancei. The sequence goes on along the minus strand of JAJLRX010000226.1, from coordinate 172,221 downwards.
TGGTCAACAGCTTCTGGTTGACTATATCGCTTCTTTCTTGCTTGTCACCCTGCAACACAAAGCATTTGACTTCAGGTGTCCACATATTGAATTCTCTTTTCCAGTTGTTTAAGGTGGATTTAGGGGTGATGACCAAAAAGGGACCCTTTTTTTGCTTGAAGTATCTCAAATAACCCAAAAAGGACACTGTTTGCAAAGTCTTACCAAGCCCCATTTCATCAGCCAGGATACCCGACAAATTGTTGTTATATAGTTCCACCATCCAATTCAAACCTTGGATTTGGTATGGTCTAAGCTCACCGTTTATGTAGATTGGAGATTCGGAGAATTGTAACACGGACTCTTCTTCAACTGCTTCCTTTTCATCTGCAACTTCATCGGCTTCATCCTTGATCAACAGCTTGTCTTCTTCTTTTTCTGATAGCTTGTTTCTATGGCTGTCTACTTTGGACATATGGTCCTTTTGCTTTCCATCTTCAAGTAATAAATTAGGATGGTTTCTTTCGATGTAGTTATAAACTTTTGTGTATAACATATGCTCAACCTCGTTAGTGGTAATTTTTTTACTTGTTGATTCTTGTTTTACCTTTTCAACTAAAAATCGCTTGAAAAGTGGAGTTATTTCAAGCAGCTTAATAAATCTTTTCAAGGTTGAGTTGAAATCCAAAGATTGCTGGGATCTACCACTACTTTTCAATTGACTTTTTTCGATCAAATAATGATCGGTAGCTTCAAAGTTATCCGGTAAGCTATCTTTTAGCGGCTTGATCTTTTTCAAGTACTCATCTATGTTAGACATATTGCAGTGTGTAGAATTGTTTTGGTTTGCAGATGTTCTATATTAAAACCATAAAAAAAAGGTTGAGATGTTTTTTCTTGTTGAATTGAAAAAAGACGCGTTAAATAAATTAAAGTTACTACAGTAGTAAAATTTTTTTTTTTTTCTCTTCTTAATTTTTAAATTCGATTTTGGCTAAGTTTTACCAGTAATAAAACACGTGTCGGTGTATGAAAAGTCTTACGGGTCCAAACAAAACATGTTTATCTATTTCAGTTTCTTGATACATCTTGATACCTCCTAGAGACTAAGAACTAACCAAAGCAATCTGAGCTTGTAAAAAATTGATATATACAACAATGAATAGTCAAACAGAAGATTATTCAGTTTACTATCCATTGCTTATAGCAAGTGGATTATCATACATTGGTTACAAAATAACAAGCGCAGTCATTCCAAGAGTGAAGGATTCCTTCATTAAAATAGGTCTCTTTGGAAAAGATCTGTCAAAGGTTGGCAAACCTGTGATTCCAGAAACCATTGGTGTGATCCCATCAATCATTTTGGTTCTTCTATTATTTATAAACATACCTCTTTTGTTTATCAAGAATCAAGAAGCCAGTATACTGTTTCCACACTCAAAGTTTAGTGAATTTCTAAGTAGTATTTTGTGTTTGGAGAGTATTTTGATTTTAGGGTTACTGGACGATCTATTTGATCTAAAGTGGAGACATAAGTTTTTTCTGCCAATGTTTGCTTGTATACCAGTTTTGGTTGTTTACTATGTAGATTACGGCATTACAACAATAATGGTACCACCTTTCTTACAGAAAGAAAGCTTTATCAAGTTGATTCCTTTCATTGGTAGCAGTTATAACAATGGGACTATTGACTTAAAGCTATTTTACTACTTTTACATGGGATGTATAGCTATATTTTGTCCTAATTCCATTAACATTCTAGCTGGTGTTAATGGTTTAGAAGTTGGACAAATCTTAGTACTTTCCTTGATTTTCTTAATCAATGATGGTTTATACTTATTTGCATCCGATCTCTCAACAGCAAAACATGCTCACATATTCTCATCCACTTTGATTATACAATTGTTTGGCTGCTCCCTAGCCTTGTACAATTACAATAAATTCCCTGCTCAGGTGTTTGTAGGTGACACATTCTGTTATTTTGCTGGTATGGTATTTGGTGTTTGTGGTATTTTGGGACATTTCAGTAAAACACTGTTGTTGTTTTTCCTCCCACAAATATTCAACTTTGCTTACAGTGTGCCGCAGTTATTTGGTCTTGTTCCATGTCCAAGACATCGAATGCCTAAGTTCAATGAAAAGGATGGGTTATTGTACACATCTAGAGCTGTGCTAGACGGTAAAACACCATATGATAAGGATAACAAGGTCAAGAAAGTCAAGCCTTTTGTTTTAATTGTACTAAAAATGTTGTCAAAAGTCAAGCTAATCGATCTTGAGTATGATAAAAAGACTGGCGAACTACTTACATGCTCGAACATGACATTGATCAATTTAGTTCTTGTGTGGTCAGGTCCGCTGAGAGAAGATAAGCTTTGCCAAAAATTACTAATTCTGCAATTTGTTATTGGAGTTTTTGCTATTGTTCTTCGACACCTAGGTGGTGCGCTAATATATGGACATGACAATCTTTTCCAAGTCAAATAATTCAAATTAGTATAAAGCTGTAATCAATGTTACCGAAGAATTACAATGATGGTGATGCTCAAAATATGCAAATATATATAATAACTCTATGAAATCTATAGCACTGTTTTTACTATTTTGCAATGTGCTTACCATATAATAAAGAAATACCTGATTAAAATTAAACTAAAATACTAAATCGTTGTTTACTCTAAATTTCTATGATCCTCCCTTTCTTGAATTAATTCTTTTGCCCATCCTTTAACCTCATCGGTTTTGATAAGATTTAAGGCCCCCCAAAACTCTTCAACATCAACTTCTGGATGTCTTTTTTCGTATTCTAAAGTCTGAACTAGCAGTTCATATTTGTCCAGGTCTTTGACGTACTTAGCTTCTATACATGTTTGATATTCATAAGCATCCCAGTCTGCTTGTAATTTCAATGCTGCCTTCTCATTGTATGGCTTAATCAAACTAGATAAGTAGTCAATAGTTGCCTTTTCTCTGTAGCTTTTTTCAGCTTTGTCAACTTTGGTGTCTGTAGGAGTAATATCACCCACTATGGCTTCAGCAACATCATGGGCTAGAGCAATAGAAGAACATTTGTTTATGTCTAAACCAGGAGTCTTCAAAAATTGAGACATGAATGTGATTCTAAAAAGATGATCTGAAATACTTTCACAGTCCTCAATGCCCCTATCAACCCAACCTGTTCTTCTTTGGTACTTTAAAGCTTCAACAATATGGAACACAAAAAGCATTTGCCTAGAAGGTGTTAGTTCCCTACCGGCATTTTCAACAAAGACCTTCTTTAAAGAGGGAGATATGTGGTCTTGAGGTAACCATTTGTTTGTAGTGGACATTTTACGTAAGTTGGTGTTGATTAGATGTTTAGTTATTTCCAACATTGGATTGTTGATCTGAAAAAAGAGGCCAAGCCTAAAGCTTTTGAGTGTAAGTTCAAAATTTTTTGTTTATAAATACTTTTAAATTTAAATTTAAAAAAAAAAAAAAAAACAAATCAACAAATTTTCAGATGCGTATTGTTTTTCAAAATTTTTGAAATCAGGTCCGATAATTCATTCGAATGAAAGAACGTTTCAAATCAAAAGAAAAAATAAAAAAAAATAAAATAGAAAAGGCAAAATGTATTTGAAATTATTAATTATCTAAAATATAAAGCGATTCAAAAGAGAATGCAAAATAACAATAAAAAAAGGTTTTATGTTAAATAATTGTTTATAAAAGGTTTTAGATATATACAGAAATATTCATATTACTTTTAAATGCTTAAGCAATTAATTCAACAACACCACCAGCAGCTCTGATCTTTTCTTCGGCTAACTTGGAGACGAATCTAGCCTTGACGATGACTGGAACTTGAGGTAATTTACCCTTACCTAAGACCTTACCGTAACCAGCAGCTAAAGTGTCGATGACTGGAGCAGAAGAAGAGGAAGCGTTCTTTAAGTAGTCTTCTCTCTTTTCTTCTGGGATCAAAGTCCACAACTTGTCTAAGTTTAAAACTGGCTTCCAGAAGTGGTTTTGTTGCTTGTGGAAGTATCTCATACCAACTTTACCGAAGTAACCTGGATGGTACTTGTCTAAGTTGATTCTGTGGTGATGTTGACCACCAGCCATACCTCTACCACCCGGATGCTTTCTGTGTTTACCGATTCTACCGTTACCGGCTATTTACGAATGTTAAAGTTTGAATAATAAGTGACAGTTGTTAGTAAACTTTGAAAAATAAATTCATTTATTTTTAAATATTAGAATAACAAATCACAACAATCAACCTCTTTTATAAGGAAAAAACAATAAAGACAGTCTAATCAACTTATGCAATTTCATAGCGTTTGAATACAAAAAAGACGAACATAAAAGATAGAGAAAAAATAAAAGAAACAAAACGTTGCACTTTAAAGTTTAAATTAAAGATACAAGGTTGAGATTATTCTTTATAGTTTTCTTTCTTTTTCATATTCTTTCCAATTTTGGCCATATACTTGTAGTTAAAAGTACAGTTTGAACATAATTTTCTTGCAAAGTGATTAGTCGAATATCCTTCAATAATTGCATTAAAAATTATTGTTATTTACAAAAACATACATTTTTATTAGAAAGAATGCTTTCAAAATAATGCAATAACTTTTAAAACAATTATTACAGAGATATAGACACCACTTAAAAAACTAGTTTATGAGGAAAAAATATTTTCAAAGATGAAACATAAAAAGATTAATTCAATCTTGAGAAACTTTAACATAAAGTACAGTCTTGGTTCTTTCATTCCTCCCACAACCTTTATCTTTTTTCATCAAAGTTGAAATCGATTGCTATTGTAAATAGCATTTTCTTATTGATTAATAAAAAGAGTTTAATTGCTGCGATAAGTTAAACACAAATACTGGCTTACCAAAATTGATAAACTGAAAGTATTTGAAAAAGGAGCAATAAAGATTTCTCTTCATTGCTGATTCTGTTATAGACATTTTACTGTCCAAACGAAAAATAGTTTAAATATCGACTTGGAATTACATACCTGAGACGTGACCTCTGTGTTTTCTGGTTTTAGTTAATCTAGTAGGCATTTTACTTGGATTACAGTTGGTTTTGGTCTTATTCTAACAAAGCCATTATAAACTTTAAGTTATTTTATTAAAAACTAACAAATTTATAAAATATATAAAGTTAGAAAAAAAAAAAAAATGAATACTTTCTTGAGGTTATATCGTTTTATGCTCACATAGTCGAAAAAAAGAAAGAAAGAAAAAAGAAATTTAATCTTTTCCTTTTTTTTTTAGATAATTTCCTCTTAAAGACATTCTTTTTCCTAAAGAGGTATTAACACGCATTGAACTTTTAATATTATATTAAATTCTGTAATGGATGTTTTTTTTGTTACACTTTTTTTTCGAATACACTTAAAACAGAATTTCTGAAATATTTCTTATCTCAACACGTGCATGCGGCTACAGGTTCGCTAGCCCATTAATCCTTCAAGAAAGTAAAAGTTTAACCCACCTTTGTTTAAGTCTGAAAACATGATAAACATTGTTACACATAACATATTATCATAAAACAACTTAAAAGAACATTTTCTATCCAGCAAACTTTTTAGTTCTCTACGCACAATATGACTCATGATAACAAAGTTTCAACAACCTTCTATGTAAACCTTCTGCTCGTTTGCCTTGGATCACTGCAGTTTGGTTATCATATGGGCGTACTAAACAGTGCTGGCCCCTACATAACATGTCAATATCCTGACCATTCCTCTGTCGATGATGTCTGCATTCCAATGTCTTCCCAACAGTATGCACAAGTCACTTCTATATTCAGCGTTGGCGGGTTGATTGGATCGTTCATAGCAGGGAAACTTGCTGATGCAAAGGGTAGAAAGTTCACCTCACTGTTTAATACCATTGGATTTATCATTGGGTCATTGATTTTGATTTACACCACCAATGTTAATTCTTTTTTAGTGGGGAGATTGATTCTGGGAATTAGCTCAGGATCAAGCATTGTGTTCACAAGCCTGATGATAACGGAAATGGCCCCAATGCACATGATAGATTCATTGGGAACTTTCAATCAATCATTTATCAACATCGGAATTTTACTTGTACAATCCTTATCTATAAAATACGCAAAAGCATTGATATGGAAAAGATTGTTTATTGTGTCATTTGTATTTAGTGTTATACAGTTTGCCCTAACTGTCGCTTTATTGAAAGAGTCCACTAAATGGTTATTTGAAAATAACAAAATCTCGCAAGCTAAAGCTGTTCTTAGTTCTCTAAGATCTGCTTCAATTTCAGAATCTAACTTTGTAAAGGACTTCAAGTACATAACCGCTGATGACAGTGACTTGGAGCTAAATGATCAACCAAAGCAGGTGATTGGCTGGAGTGAATATTTGACTAGCTCCAAGTACAAAACGAGTGCAATCTTTGTTACACTTATTCTTATTGGCCAACAATTATGTGGTATCAATGCCATCATCCTATACAGCACACAAGTTATTAGTGATTTGAGCTCAAAGAACAAAACGGATTTGCCAACACAAGTCAACTTTGTTATCTCCATCGTAAACACGATTGTTACTTTTATATCACCAAAGACTATTTCTTTCTTAGGTAAGAAAAACTCACTCTCGGTTTCTGCGTTCTTCATGGGGATCAGTTCTTTGCTGATCACAGTAAGTTTATCCTTCAAGCAGCTTTACTTGCTGATCACATTTGTTATTGTGTTTATAGTATGTTTTGCACTGGGAGTTGGACCTATACCTTTTGCAATTATCAGTGATTTAAACCCCTCTGAAGCAAGAACAGTAAGCCAGAGTTATGGAACAGTAGTAAACTGGATTGGAACAATTTTGGTTTCATATTCCTTCCCTGCTTTGGCAGCAATGCTTGGAATGTCAACGGTCTTCTGTATGTTCGCACTGTTTTCAATTTTCTTTGGATTATTTATTTGGTTTAAACTTCCCACCAAGGCAGAACATGCTGACGAGACAGAGGCCCTATTACGTTAAATATTCATACGAAGACGTACATATTGGATTATCTATTCTTTGACTTTTTCTAAATAATCATCAACAAGAAAAGGATGTCTTAATTAACTACTCATTAAAAGCTTCATTAGTTATATATAATAGGAAAACTTCAAAAGCAAAAAAAAAAAAAATTAGATTTCATATTTCGTCAGTAATTTAACGAACACAAGCATTGACTAAAGTTTCAACAGTGAAAACCTCACCTTTTTTGTTAACTAACTTCTTGACACCATCTTCGTCCTTGAAGATGATTTCCTTGTTTTCGTTGGAAGAGAAGTTTGGTTGGAAGGCTTCCCAAATTTTCTTCTTTGGATTCAATACAGCCAATGGTTCTTCATCACCGTAACCTTCAAAGAAGACCTTGTCACCAGGCTTGGAACCGGCTGGAGGGTTGACGAATTCAACTTTACCGTCATCGGCGTTGTTGGCACACAAGACCATGGCACATGACTTGATACCTCTCATGTTTACAGGTTTCAAGTTACAGACAGTGACAACGTATCTCTTTTGCATGGCTTCCAATGGGAAGTGCTTGACCAAACCGGAACAAACTGTTCTTGGACCTTCTTCATCACCACATTGGATGGTGGAGACATATAGGGAGTCAGCGTTTTCATGAGGAACACACTTTTCAATAAAACCAACTCTGAAGTCAATGGCGGAAACAGAAGGCTTGGCAGCAGCTTGTTCCTTAGGCTGTTCCTTAGCCTTTTGTTCCTTCTTGGCCGCCTTCTTGGCCTTGGCTTCTTCTCTTAATTTCTTTAGGGTTTCCTCATCTGGCTTACCTCTTGGTTTGTCGTCCTTCTTTTCAGTTTTGGCAGCAGCTGGAGCCTTGGACTTGGCTTCTTCAGGAGCAGCCTTCTTTTTCTTTTCAATGACTTCCTTGGTTAGGGCAACGTTTAAGTTCAAATCAGAAATGACATCATCAGTGGTGTTCAATCTTGAAAGAACAAATCTGATGAATCTTATGATGTGTCTGTGAGAGCCAATGACAGCAGATAAGTCCTTGGAAGAGGTAATTAAGCTTTTGACAACAGGCAAGGCTTGTTCAGCAACCTTGACATCAAGTTCAGAAATTTCAGTGGCATTTGGAATCAAGTAAACAGAGTCTCTTAGGGCCAAGTTTAGTTCTTGAATGTGGTTGATGACGGTGTTGGTCTTGTATAGTTCTTCCCATTGGGCAGAAAGGGCCTTTTGCTCATTATTTAAGGTGACAGTGGATTTAATGTTTAAGGAATTGAATTTGGTGATCAAGTCAGACATTTTGTTGATGTTTGTGTAATGCAAATTTCTGATGGGAAAGAATCTTTGGGGAACTCTATATGGTATAGGTTTACTAAATAAACGGAAAAACATCTTCGTCACCATAAACCACTAAAATTGCTTAATTCATAAGGAAGATAATAGATTGAATAACTAAAAGACATATTCAAATAATCATATTCAGTGAAACTCCAACAGAAAAAAAAATTTTTTTTTTTCCTTCTTTTATGGTTCAACTTTTTATTTTTATTTTTTGAGTTTTTTGGAAATTTTGAGAACATCGAGAAATCAAGATTATGTTATATCCGACAAACACGGCACATGATTATTTGTTGAGAAAAAAAGGATTTGCCCATAGTAATTTTAGGTACAAGAGAGAATCTGTCAAAGACAGGGAAAAAGCTTAGACGCATAAGAGAGAAATTTTCCGCTGACGCCCCTTTCATGGGTGGCAAATTTTTCACTAAGAATCCAGTATTTTTTTACTATAAACTTTCCTCTGGAAAGTCAATCTCACAAACACTTTATATATATTAAAGAACCAAGGAAAACCCAAAGAGCTTTTAGACGGCATTTTCATTGGATCTTATTGAACTAATTTTTATTAAACTTAATACTTTATTGATTGTTAAAACCCCCACGATTAGTGCGCGATTTTCCGAATTAACACATTATATCAACATTATTTTTTTCTAAAAAAAAAACCCCCCCCAAATCCCCTCCTCAAATAAAAAATTTATCAGCGAAAAAAAATAATATCATATAAATACAACGTAGCATGGGCGGCTATTTTATATATATCTTATAAAGAATATACTTTATCACAAACCTATATTTACTCTACTCACGGTACTGTTATTAGATATTATTCTCAAAAGGGGTGTAACACATCCATCACATTAACAAAAAATCCTTATATATACACCATGGATAGTCAAAACTTGAAGGTTTGTAGAATCTGCCAAGAAGACGAAAATGAATCTACACAAGTACTACACAAACCCTGCAAGTGTAATTCACATGTTCATAAAGATTGCCTACTCCAATGGATAAAAACAAAAATCAACTCTGATATCATAGACTACCAAAACGACTTGCAATGTGAAGTTTGCCTTTCGAAAATTAGATACACACATAAAACCATTGTAGATAGCACCAACGGAAGATTCTCCAACATCAAGCTGGTCAAAGACATGACAAACTTTTTCTTTAAGCGAAATATGAATGTTTTCAAAATAATATTGGGTGTCATTTTTTATGTTTTTGTTCCACTTCTATTCTTCATAATCCTCTTCGGTATTCTTGAAGGATTTCTTTCACAGAAGAGAAAAAATGCTCTCAATCCGTCATCAGATCTGCAATTTAATGAAAAATTACCTTCCAGGCTCACCTCTATTGCTAGCAAAATATACTCATGGATTAATCTGGATTACTTTCCCACCGAAAATTCAATCTTTATCAATGGAGTATTTAATGAGTTATTATCTTACATGTATTTGGCACCATTAATCTCCTCCGAATTTTCACAAGAAGCCACACGAAACGTTTTTTATAAAATGTACGAATACCACAATGGACCTGAACGGGCCAAAAGGGAACTGCAGATCATTCGCAATCAAATTGATAAATTATCAAATATGTCCAAAGTTCACTTTGTTTTGTATTACCTATTAGCAGTTTTGGTTGGCATTCCTGTGATATTCATGTTTTTGGTTATGAGAGAAGTTATTCCAAGATTTATTATAGGTTGTAAATACAATCCAATGGGGTCCTTTAATGAGTTCTATTATGGCTCCTACTTTACCCTCACTTTGTGCTGTGTTGTACACTTTTTAATCAAGGTGAAACAGTACAATAACATTCCAATTTCATTTAGAGCATTTGTGTGCCAACAATTCGTTAAGGTAGTTATTGATTTAAAAATTCAGGAAATTTGCACTCATGGTTTGGGCATACTTGCCCTTAATGCTTTTGAGATTGAAAAATTCTTTGCATTTAGTAACAAAAGAAATACATTAGTGCCCCAATTCAACGCATCCTATGAATTTGTTGCATTGATGATTAACTCATTGACTTATTTAAGAACACACATTTTCAGAAACGGAGTAATGTACAAATTTCCCTTTTCAGCGGTAATGGACGGATCTCAAAAGAAAGTCAAGGCTGTTTTATTTTTTTCCATTCCAAAACTGATTTGGGGTAATGTCAAAGGATTGTTCTATTTAGTTGTAGCGTTCTTTGGAATTGGAGGTGCAGGTATTATAGCAGCATCATACTTCAAACCAGAACTCTTCCCATTGATAATTTCTACTGACAGAGTGGAAAGAATGGTTTTGAAGGTTGTTTTTTTGGCAGTTCTCTCCAAACAAATAGAGGTTCTTAAAGACAATGTTTACATTCCTGTATTTCAGAAGCTGGGGTCTTTGCTCAGACTGTCGAACTATTTATTTGATTATGATCGTCTATTTGAGAAAGGTCAAGTTATCTATCATCCTTCTGTTGGCGATTCCTCTATTGAAAGAAAACAGGCAAGAGATTCAAACCCATTGTTATTCAAAGAGCCTTGTGTTTCAGAGAGAGAAGCTTTAAGTAGATTGGAAAAAGGAAATCAACAAATAAAAGCATACCTAGTACAATCAGGATACAATGCCAAAATTCCAAATGCATCATCAATTTTTGCGTTTTCAAACGACTGGTTCAAGCCTCTGAATCATAAAGGTCATGTTATAGTTAAAGCCGAGCCAATGGACGAAAATTCTATTCCTGAGGATATTGAAGAACACGAAAGTGGCTCACTTTTGGAACACGCCTTTCCAGATTATGAATCTTATGATATGTGCTTTTTGCCATCCAATTTCACTTTACGTTTGTATGCATATTTCTTCATTATTGCATCTCTTCAAAATCTTTTAGTGTTTATAGGCATAGTTGCTGGATATAACCTAGGTGACAAAATCTGCGAAATCAATGTGGTTCAAAAATGGATTAACTCTTTCACGTCGATACTAGCTAAATCAGATGTAGTTGTTATGCTGGAAATGAAGTATACACCCGCTGCCAAAGATGTATTTACAAAGATATTGTTAGGTACATCTGCTTTCTGTGCACTGATAAGAGCTGTCTCAACTAAAATGAGAAACTCATCACTCATCACCACAAATCTACTCAAGGATTTGACAGGAGAAATATCTTTAGGTGTATTATTTTGTCTAGTAATCGCTCATACTTTTGTTATGGGAATGGTCATTATGTTGTCCTTCACATATTTTTTGAACACTTTGTTCTTATTGTGGACTTCTATTGTGAATAATTATACTTTCTTGTACAATTATACTATAGCCGGTCGGGACTCGTTTTTGTTTTTTGTTTATGGGATGTATTTCAAATTGCATCATCTACCTCTATATTTACCATTGTTTGGAGCTTGTTTTTGCTACGCCTTTTATGTTAAATACACTGTGATCAATGTTTTGCAAGCCAATAACGACAGACCCACTGCTGAAATTTGGAGGGTGTTTTTCTATGGCATTGTTTGTTCCTATTATAAAACTTGGGCTCATTTTTTTGGTAAAGCACTAATGCATCAAATGATTGTATTTTTTGCATATTGCACCATTCAATCTATCAAATACAACGACGAGTATTCTTTATTAAAAGTGCGAAGCTTCAGTGAGTTAAATTTTTCGTTGTTTACCATGCATCTTAAACTGCTTTTGAGCTCAAGAAATACATTTGCAAGTCTCTATAAGTTAATGTTTGCTGGTCATGTTATTGTTAATATAGCAAATTGGATCTATCCTATCTTGAAAGACAAATGGGAGAATTGGAAGCTAATTACCCTTGATAACAAATTAGGAGAAAATGATGTGATAATTCTGAACGATGAATAATGATAATGAAGTTTAGTCAACATTAGTTTTTTTGCCAGTGTTATATAAGGTAAATAATACACCACTTTCGAAAAAAGCAGCTTACATCAGCGTATATAGTTTTTATCATTTTTTCCATATTTGTAAGCTGTTATCATAAAATGAACATGTAGCAGCTACTTTATTTCTATAATCACCACCGTAGCACATCGAATCATGTCCTTGCTTTATGTAATTCTTTTCAGTAAAAACTTCTTCGGAATCATAATCTACTTTAACAATCTTTGCTCCATTATACATGCAGCATACTAACAGTTCATCTGATTGTTCAGTATCTATCAGTCTCCAAACACCACCGCCAAGATTTTTGGAGTCTTTATTAGCTGGCTTTATGGAGCCTGGATATATTTGTGATCCCATCATTCGCAAGTCATTTAATTGCAGTGTGTCATCATAAGAGCCTGAAAGTAGACTATTATCGTTTCCTGCGTAATATGTCTTACCATTGATTCCCTTACTATTTAAGGCATTAACCTTTAAGGAAACCACACCTGCATCATGTACTCTAGAGTTTGACCAAACTGCAGAAGCCAAACCAATCCTGGAGTCAAACAACTTTATTGTGGCATCATCACCACCTGTGAAGAAACAATTTTCAAAGCATCCGCCATCACCAAACTCTGCTGTCCAACACTCAAGATTATGTTGATCTTCTATAAACTCTATACTTTCGGCACCGTTACCGTTATTTATTGTAATCAATGCAGCGGATCCGTCTGTAGCTGTACAAACAATTTGCAAAAAGGAAGAATCTTGTTTTGTGTTCTTTATTTGCAGTGAAGTCAGCAATACAGAATCATCTTCAGTGACTTGAATGTTATTCTTATGAATCACTTTATTCTGTAGGCTGTCAAAAACCCAAAAATTCAAACATCCAGTGGAATGGCAGGTAACAAATGAAATCATGCCATCGCTTTCAAACTGACGAATGATCTTTAAGTCCAGAATAGCTGACATTCTTTCATTGCCACCAGCATCTACATTTAAAACCTCTTCCATTAGCTCAACGTTCATGGATCCCTCCGGACTGCTTGTTAAATCATATATTTCAATGGTTCCATACCTTTTTCCTGTTTCTTTGTTAAGGTCGTATGTACCAACCAATATAACAGATGCAGATGCATTTAACTGAAGACAACAAGGAGGATACTTGGTTTTTACTGAAGCTAGCACTGCTGTTTCATGATCCAAATCAGACATAATGACTTTACGTTATAATATAATTTATTTGGTAGACAGCATGTTAAATATGTGCTTATGTTTTTTCTTTTTGAAGTAAATGTCACTATCTCACTTGATATTAAATGCGTAAAAAAAAAAAAAATATTAATTTTTGAAAAAAATGAATGAAGAGGAATATACTTGAGGACTCTTCCACAGTATAAATCAGTTTTATCAAAACCACATATAACTAACAACTATGAAACCTTTTATTACTGGTCATGAAGATTTGGTTCATGATGTTAAGTACGATTACTACGGAAGACAGCTAGCAACATGTAGCAGTGACTTAACAATAAAGATATTTGTCTTAAATTCAACAGTGAATGAGTGGGAATTGAGCGAGTCCTTCAAGGCTCACGACTCTAATATAGTTTCACTGGATTGGTGTGCTCCAGAGTTTGGCAGATTAATAATAAGCGGGTCTTATGATGGTTTTGTAAAAGTGTGGGAGGAATCGTCCAGTGGTAAACAAACATCTAATATCATAACCAGTAACAAACACGCACCTACCAAAAAAAAGGGCAATTGGCAACTAATCGCTAAGTTAAGTGACTCCAAGGCACCTGTGTTTAACTGTAAGTTTGCGCCATCTTTTTTGGGTCTGAAAATAGGAATCATTGGCCACGATTCCCAACTAAGAATATATTCATGTAGCGACGCATCTCATGCTTCTACATGGGAATTGAAAGAATGTTTTAATATGATTCCTGACGGCTTCACACAACCAGTTGCACATTTTCAAAGTGATTATTGTTTGGATTGGTGCAAGTCCAAGTTTTTGGATGAAACGATTGTTTGCTCTTGTTTGGATCTATTAAGCTTTTTACAAAGAGACCCATCTAATGGAAACATCTTAAAGAAAATAGTTGATCTATACGATCATGAAGGATTAATAAGAGAGGTATCATGGGCTCCTAGCATGGGAAGATCATATGAGTTAGTTGCAACGGCTTGCCAGGATGGATTTGTTAGAGTTTTCAAGATCACAGGCATAAACAGTCTGGGAAACATTGAACACAAAGTAAAAGAAATTGAACAAGAGAATAACAAAATGCAGAGACATTATGATCATCCACAGTCCCCAAATTTTCATGTTGAATTAATTAGTAAAAACGGCGATCACAATGCTGAAGTCTGGTCAGTAGCATGGAATCTAACGGGTACTATTTTGTCATCATCTGGAGATGATGGAAAGATAAGATTGTGGAAACAATCACACATGGGTGACTACCAGTGTGTAAGTGTATTAATTCCAGACGAATAACTAATAAATGAAAAGAAAGAATAACAAAAAAAAAAAAATAGTAATCAGAAACGAGCTTATTTTATATATTTGTTCGTTGCTTACATTTCTGGAAATATTTTTATAGTCAAATATGTAACAAATAACCCTAGTACCATCACTAGAATCGACATCATGTAAAAGAATAAACCCAATTTGCTTTTGCTAAAGGTACCCAACTTTTTTCCTAGTAATTGTAAACGCTCACCATTCGAAAGTAGATTTGCTTCTGTTTTATTTAATATATCTTTGTCTGAATTATCTAATTGGTTTTGAAAAGCAACCGTGCTGTTTTTGAGATTGTTTGTTAAGGAAGCCAGCTCATTAATCATCTCCTCGTGTGACTTTTCTTCTATTTCATTTTCTTGCTCTGGCGTCAAGTTCCTATTTTCATCAGTTGTATATGTAAACAATTTCTTTTTCAAAGCATAGAGATCGGTTTTCACATCATTTTTCTCACCACCATTGAATATTTGAGCTGAGTTTGCATCATCATCTTCCAAGTTTGGCATGTCATTGAAATCAACATCTAGATGCAAATCCAAATCTTCATCAATTTCCCAGGCGTTCCCTTCATCAAGAATTTCTTCATCTCCAATAATGCTTGTTATAGTTTTAAGAGAGCCAGAACTAAGCCTTTCCATAAGCTGAAATTCTAACAATGAATATTTATTTTGATATTCACTTATAGATCCATGGCCGAAAAGTAAGCTTGGATGACTAGTGATACTTTCCAAGTTATCAGATTTCAAATTGTGTGCGCTAAGAAGTTTGAACACCATTGCTTTTTTTATAGATTGTTCTTTTAACTTTTTCAATTCTTTGTGGGCCTTGATTAGTAAAAGTCTTTCTAATTCGGTTTCTTCTTCATTATCCAAATCAAACTTTAATTTTAGCGGAAGTTGAATAAAGGGATCACTAAACTTCTTCAATGATGACATGTTTTTTAGCAAGAATTTGATATGAATAGGGTGGCTTTTGGTTTATTCTTTTAAAAAAATCAGTTAGGTATTGTAAGTTGACTTGTTCAAATGTATAAATTTATATCTATTTTGCAAATCTCACTATAATTACGTGGAAAGCAAGTAAATATTTAGATTCGACAAAAAAATAGAAAAAAAAACAAAAAAACTACAAAAAAGGTAAAATTCACACTAATGCAGTATTGATTCATTGAGCGTACTTGTTTCATTTCAAAAATAAAGCAAAAAAAAGTTAAAAAAGTCAATATATGAAGTCAATGCACAATCCTAGTTTAAGCCAATTCTATATCACCTTGGTTGTATGATATTGTTGACTCAAATTCTCTACTGACACCAGCTAGTAGTTCTTTTCTTATCTCTTTGGCAATTTCCTTATGACCTCTTTGTCTTAAAACTTCTAACAGGAAATCTCTTTGATCCTGAGTAATATCGTTTTTGTATCTTGTTGCAAATGACAAAAAGGCTTTGTGCCAGACTAGAGGAAGAACCTCTGTCTTTTCATCAACTTCTTGTCCATCTAGCACGTTTCTGAATCTCATGAAGTAGAAGACACATTCATCGATAACCTGATATGGCAAGGCGTATCTCTTTTCTAAAAGAACTCTTATGAATACCATGTTGGCATTTGACATTTCTCTTTCTTGTGATACCAACCAACTTAATGCTGCTGAAGAATGCAATACTGGAACAGATACTTTGGCCAAAACAGATCCAACAAGAAGAGCTTCTCTAGGGTTACAGCTTTCTTGCTCTAATAAAGGAAACAAAAATCCTTTGAAAAAAGCAGCAGGCTTATAAAGAGACTTTCTCATTGCTCTGTATGTATGATAAGACACATCATGTTTTTCTCTTTCAGCTACTTCAGTCATAAATCTAGGAAGTAGTACAATGTTTAAAAACTTTGCAGCTTCTTTTGGATTTAAGTTAGATACAAACAGCTTTGTAGCTTCGTAAATTACATGAGGAGTCCATGTTTCCGGTTGCAAAACATATAGAATATCTTGCCAATTTCTTAATGAAGGTAGAATTTTGAACAGCTTAGGAAGTTTACCGTGGGTCCACGTTGTAAGAATCTGTTGTATAATACTATAAGCTTTGATAATTTTAGGGGGTAAGGCAACACCCTCATCTCTTCTTGGGGCAGCACTAAAGTCATTTAAGTTATCGTTATTAGCGGAGGGTTCGGCTTGTTCCATCTCTTTAGCCTTAATAGAGTTTAAGATTTTATCGGCCAATGTCAACCCAGGAGCAGCCTTTGTTTTAGTACTCTTTTCAAGATATTCTTCCAATATTCTTGCTTCTTCAGGATCAACTTCAGCAAAATCATTGGCAAAATCTTCAATGTCGTCATTGTATTCCAAGTAATCTTCTTCAAATTCACTTTGTTCATCTTCATCGTCGTCTTCTTCATCCACTTCGACGCTCTCTCTTTCATTTAGATGTTTACCGGTTTCTTCAAAGAATATTTCCTCTTGTTGCTCTTTAGCCATGTCTAAGATCTTTTTTGTTTGCTTACTGTTGATGAAAGTTTCCTTCTCAACGTCTTCTTCATCACTGTTGATATCGTCCTTTTTGTTTCCATGTCTATATTGTTGCTTTTTGCTGACCACGTTACTTTCAATTAAAGGATCGTGCTTTACAATCTTTTTTCTGTTAGATATTCTCCCCATTTTGAAATTTTGATGTTTGGTTCTTGGGCTCCTTTTTACTAATTTAAAGTGTAGTTGTTATGCTATAGAAAAAGAACCAATATGTATCGAGCCGAAATTTAAATTTTTGTTCGTATCATGCGTTAAGCTTTTTTTTCCACATTGGGAAAAATGTTGTTTTTTCGTCTTTTTTTTTTTAAAAAAAAGAAATGTTGGAAAAGAACTGCGCTACCGTGTGCAAATCAAGTTTTCCCCCTGTTCAAAATTTTTATTTTGAAAGAAACAATAAACGAAGTAGTGATATTCAATAAATTTATAGTAACATTGATTATTTTAAACATTTGACAAAAAATCAAAACAAAAAACCATTATCAAAATAAAAATCAATAAACAAAATTGCTCTTATTGAAATTTGAAAATATGACTGGTGTTAAAAGATCTATCAATGAATCATCTTCTAGTGGTCCAAAAAGGGTAAAAACCATTGCTTCTCCAGTTAACAATGATTTCATTAATTATTACAGACAGTTAAACCTATCCTTGGAAACTCCTTTAAAGGTATACACATTTGGTACTGGTTCCATGTGTGAGCTAGGATATGGTCCATTAGCCAAGAATAAAGAAATTAAAAGACCAAGATTGAACATGTATTTACAAGACATCAAAGTCAGCTCCATAGCTGCAGGTGGTATGCACTCTTTGGCTTTAACCTACGAAAACGAGATATACTCTTGGGGTACCAATGATATGGGTGTTTTAGGTAGAGACACTATAACCAACGCAAATGTTGCTTTAATAGAAGCAGACGCAGATGCAGAAAGTGATGACGATGATGGTGATCTAAATGATCTTGAAAGTACACCTGCAAAGGTTGAAAATTTACCTAAGGACAATGGAAGTATTGTGCAAATTGGTGCCACTGATAATTTGTCCATAGTTCTGTATGAAAATGGTGATGTCTATGCTTGGGGTACCTTTAGAAACAATGAAGGTATTTTAGGCTTTTATAAAAAGGAAATAAAAATTCAAAAGACTCCATTCAAGATCCCTATGGACTTCCTAAAAAACAAAAAAGCCAAGATTGTTCAATTGGCTACCGGTAAAGACCACGTTCTACTTTTGGATTCATTTGGTACAGTTTATGCATGGGGCACCTATCAGCAAGGTCAACTGGCTAGAAAAATTATGGACCAACACGCTTTAGCCAACTTATTCCCACAGGCTGTTGTATTTAAGTCTAGATCGAAGGAGCTAATCAAGTCCATTTTCAGTGGTGAGAATCATTCTTTTGCTATTTCTCATAGTGGTAATTTATATGCATGGGGGTTGAATCAATTTGGCCAATGTGGTACTGATAAACAATTGCAAGATGGTGGATTAATCTATACACCAAAGAAAGTGCTTTTACCTAATGATGTTAAGGACGCATCAGAAATCCAAAACATTGCTGCTGGTGAGCACCACTCCTTAATCCTACTAAGCAATGGAAAAATTCTATCATTTGGTAGAAGAGACATGTATGAAGTTGGTTTGAGCACTGATCAAATTCCAGAGGAAAACGCATACTTGGATCCTAACTCAAAAAAGATAAGATCTGTTCCTGTTCCTACATATATTCCAAATGAAAAGAAGTTCATTAACGTAGCAGCTGGCTCTCACCATTCTTTGGCAACCACTGATGATGGATTTTTATACAGTTGGGGATTCGGTGAGACATACGCTTTAGGTTTAGGTCCAGCTGGTGAGGATGTCGAGGTTCCAACTAAAGTTTTGAACACTGCTATCAAGGAAATTAGAATAACATTTATTAGTGCAGGTGGTCAATTTTCCCTAGCTGGTGGTATTGATCTAACTGAAGCTGAAGTTGAAAAAAGAGAGGATGAAGAAGATTAATCTACGACTCATAGTTAGCTTCCAGCATCCCAATATAAAGGGGGAAAATTTGACTAATATGGACCTTTTTGTGATTATGTTAATTGATTTAAACATATTTATATATATATTTCGATTTGTATATAAAAATATGAGCATATCGTCTCTCTCTAATTCAATTTAAATTGACTAATTATCCATTCTAGCTTTGAATCCTGACGTTAGTAAGTGTTCCTTGACTTCCTTCACAGTGTATTCATTTCTGTGAAACATGCCAGCCCCTAAGCAGGCATCACATGAGGTGTATTTGAATGCATCCTCAAAGTGTTTTGGAACACCGGCACCTGAAGAGGCAATAACAGGAATGGTAACAGCAGACTTACACATGTTGATCAATTCAAAGTCATAACCGCTGTTGCTACCATCCTTGTCAATACAATTCAGTAGGATTTCACCAGCACCCAAGGCTTCACATGCTTGTACAAATTCGTAGACACCAATATCTCTGGATTCTCTTCCTCCTTTGATTGTACATTGATACCAGCAGTATTCCTCGTCGTTAGGACCCTTCACTTTAGTTTTAATGGTTTTATGCTTGACATCGTTTGGATTCTGCTCATAAACTCTCTTTGGATCAACGGATATGACAACTGCTTGGGCCCCAAACTTCTTTGATATGGTTTCTATAGGACTTTGGCCATCTCCTTTTTTACCGTTTAAATAGTAGTTTTCGGCAGCATACACAGCATCAGTACCTATACTGACTTTGTCAGCACCAGATCTAAAGTATAGGGAGGCAACCTCGTCAGCCTTAACAACAGTTCCGTCAACGTCAACGACATCCTTAATACCACCGCCAACCGTCAATGGAACAAAGCATGTTTCCGCAGCCTTTGATAGCACTTCCAACATCGGTAGATCCTTAAGCGGACAGTTTCTGAAAGAGGTGATGTTCAAGAAGGTGACTTCATCAGCTCCTTGCTCGTAGTACTGTTGAGCCAAGGCAACAGGCTTACCCAGATTTCTAACATCACCACCACATTCTGATTTTTCTCTGACATCGTATTGATCGCCCTTTGTCACAACCAAATCTCCTTGATCATTTGATCTTACATCAAGACAGGCAATAATCCTTCTGGCTAATCCATAGTTGGTGTAATCATTCACTCTTTCCTTCTTTTCTTGTTCAGAGTAGACAGACGTGTCAAATGGACTGGATTTATCATTCAAGAATGCATCAATGTATTCCAACCCAGCAGAACCAGACTTTTCTGGATGGAATTGACTTGCAACAACATTGTCCTTCCACATGGCAGCAATGAAAACTTCATCGCCATACTTGGTCTTAACAATTTTCCAACCATCAATTTCATCTGCATCCTCTAAGTGTTTAGGTAAAATGGCAGCAAATGAGTGAACGAAGTAATATCTCTTGTATGGATCCAAGTTGTAAAAGAAGTTGTTACCATATAGGGTGTTCCAACCAATTTCAGGAACTGGCTTTGTAGCATCGTTAAATTTTTTCAGGTATATGTCATCACCACCAATGTAGTTCAAACCTTTTACATCAGGGCTTTCTTCTGATTTCTTGAAGAAGGTTTGTAAACCAACACAGACACCCATGATCATACCACCATTGGCAATGTATTCTCTGATGGGGATTTCCAACCCACTTTCATATAGCTTCTTGACAAAGTGACCATAGTTACCCACACCTGGAAATATGACCTTGGTTTTTTTCCCATCGGCCTTGGGGAATTGAGATGGTTGTGTAATCAATGAAACTTCGTAGTTGAGGTATTTGCATGTGTTTATCAAAGACTTCAGGTTTCCTGAGCCAACATCAATGACGTAAACAAGTTTTCCAGTGGACATCTTTATCTTTTTGTTTATGTATTTTGTATGGATTTATACTGCTTTTTTCTTTTCAAGAGAGGTTCCTACATTTCACTTTGAGGTTATGACTTTTATCAAATGTTTCAAAAGACTATGGATGAAATTTTTTTCTCACCAAAAAAAAAAAAAAAAAAAAAACCTGAAAAATAGTCATCCACGCTGGGAGTAAAAAGTCACATGATCTGCTAGTGATTTTTTCTTTTTTTCATACGCGACTAAAAAATAAAATAAAAAATGAGCCATTCAACAAGATCAATCCTTCGAAATCAAGGCATCCTATATTTCGTCATTCACTACTATAAATATGTTTAAAGTTAATACTGCCTATGTTCACATATATAAAGCATAAATAGTCTATGCATCTGATTTTTACTTTTGTAAGTTTCTTCTGGTCTTGACAGCATTGGCTAAGTCAGTCAAAACGGTAACAGTGGTTTCCCATGAGATACAAGCATCAGTGATGGAAACACCGTACTTCAATCCTGACAAACCCTCAGAGGAAACCGGTTGGTTACCTTCGTTGATATTACTTTCAATCATGACACCAACAATGGACTTTTCACCATTAGCTATTTGTTCGCAAATGGAGGCATTGACCTTAGGCTGGTTTCTGAAGTCCTTGTTGGAGTTACCGTGGGAACAATCAATCATGATACCATTGGAACCCTCTGGTAACTGGGCCTTGGCCTCGGCAACAGACTTTGGATCATAGTTGGTACCCTTCTTACCTCCTCTCAAGATAACGAAGCAATCCTTGTTACCCTTGGTGGTTGTGATGGCGGCAATACCGTGCTTTGTGACACCCATGAAGTGGTGGGATGAGGAAGCTGATTTGCAGGCATCAATGGCAACACCTAGGGATCCATCAGTACCGTTCTTGAACCCTATTGGGAAAGACAACCCTGAGGCCAACTCTCTGTGCAGTTGAGACTCAGTGGTTCTGGCACCAATGGCACCGAAGGAAACCAAGTCAGCCAAGTATTGTGGAGAAATGGTGTCCAACATCTCAGAACCAATAGGTAGGCCCAAAGAGGTCAAGTTGACAAACAACTGTCTGGACATCTTCAAACCCTTGTTGATGTCAAAGGTGTTGTTACAGTCAGGATCATTGATCAAACCCTTCCAGCCAACGGTGGTTCTTGGCTTTTCCAAGTAGGCTCTCATGATGATGCACAACTCACCCTTCAACTCATCAGATAGCTTCTTCAATCTCAAGGCGTACTCTTGAGCAGCATCCAGGTCGTGGATGGAACATGGACCAACGACAACAAGAACTCTGTCGTCTCTTCCGTGGATGATGTCAGCAGCTTCTTTTCTACCTTTCTTGGCAGTTTCAAAACAAACCTCAGAAGCCTTGATTTCGTTTTGTAAGTAGGCTGGGGAAACTAATGGTAGGTAGTTGGAGATTCTAACGTCTTCTTGGTCAATCAGGTCTGACATTGTGTTAGGGTTACTGTATTCGGTTTGGTTTGTTTTGAAGTTCTTCATGAATACCCATATTAGAGTATTTAAAAAAACACAACTCTTTATTTATATAGTTAAATAACTCAAATCTGCTAAATCAAGTACATAATTTAAAGGGAATTTAATCATATCAAGAATATCCCTTTCCTTAAGGAAGACTGAACATAATTGCGAATTTGTTGTTAGCTTTATTTGCAGAAAAAAAAAAAAAAACTAATGAAAATTTTTTTACGCTGCTCTGTCGAATTACTCATTTCCCCATTTCTCATTTTCTGATGATTTGTTTTTTTGCCTTTTTTCTGCTCAGTGCAAAACAGCTTGGAAACAAAGTTTACAATTTTGCAATAACAAACCACGTGTTTTTAAAAAAAAGCAAAGCTTAAATGAAGATTTATATTTAAAGCTGAACATTAAGTTAAATGTAAATTACTTACAATGATTTAAATTACACAAGTTTATTGTTTATTCTATATACGCTGGCAATATCATCGTTGAATACATACTGGATGTGATCACGTAAACGGGAAGACTCATTGAAAATTGCTTTTTCAACTTAACTCCTTTCTTTTCCACTGCACTCCGATCACATTCCAAACTAATGTTTAGCCTTAGCTTGTGAGTTACACTTATTAATCGTTTAATCTCGTTGTTGACTTCCGGATTTAGTGTATTTAGCTCATCATAGTGAGGTATAATGGTGTCCAAAGTATTTCTTTTGTAGTAATCCTTGTACCCATCAAAAAGTCCATGGTAAAACGCCAAATCACTGCTTATCACTGCATTCTCTATAAGTATGCTTTCCTTCTCTTCTTTCAATTTTGGTTTCAATTCACACACATTGTGTACAAATATTTTCTTGTATTTTTTCCTATCAATCTTTGCATGTTCATAGTCCTTATTGTAGATTTCCTTTGTGTAAGGAAAGCAATAATGCTGCTCTAAGGTTAACGTGCATTCCGTTATAAACCATTTATTTCTACAGTTTAGTGCCTTCTTTATAGCAAAATAAAATTGGAATGGCTCATTCATGATTATTGTCTTTGATGATAAAAATATATCATAAAGTATCTTTGGCTGTCTTAGTTCACTCTCTAAATAGTCAACATTTTGCCAACAACTTTGATGCTTTTTAATGTATCTAGAAAAGTGATCTTTCTTTAGGTACTCATCCTCATCAATCAAAGTCTGAATTTTAAATCCAAAGTGTTGAAGATCTTTGTATCGCAGCTTATAAACTTGCCCATTGTCTGTTGATCTTTTATTATTAACATTCAAACTGTTGTTCAACTTATAAACGGAATCATTTTGATCAATCAAGTTGCATACTTCTGGTTCAAGAGTTTTTAGTATAGTAACATTCTCTGTCAAGATGACATTTCCTAAATTCACAATGTTTGAGTACAACTCAAGCCTGTACTCAATTTTACCATACTGACAGTCTAAAGTTGATGGAAATTCAGCCGAGTCAAGTACATACTCAAAGGAGACATCTTTCTCATGAAGTACGCACAAAAACCCATCATACTTTGCAAGTATATCAATCTCCTTTGTTACAAATGGATTTGTTATTCTTAATCCACGGACAGACTCGGTATCCGCACTCAAGTTATTGTATTTCTTAGCAGCATTATCACTGTTTTCTATCAGCACAGAATGAACATAAATTAATTTGTACCCGCACAACTTGACTTTCAAATTGCTGAAAAGCAATGCATGCGATGGGTGTGAATTTCTTATTTTGATGTTCCCCTTGAGAACTGACTTTTTATTTTTTAATGAGTCTATTTCATATTTATTGTTATCAATTTCTCTTGTATCGTTATCACTTAAATCTGAATATCTGCTTTGCTCTCTAACTAAAACAGTACTTTGTTCATTTTCAGCAGTATCTGGATAATTTTCTTCTTCTATAGAATTTTCATTGTTATCCGATGACATCTGTGAAAGTCTTCTGATTGATTGCAGAAACTGGTTATTTGAGCTTGGGTTCTTGCAATTCACTGTAGGAAATAAGATCACCTTAGGATTCCTATTTAACGCAACTTCATACTCATCATTCAAGGTTTTATGATTACTTATTTTCCAGTCTGTATCCAATGGGGAACTATTCTCTAGTATATTCATTCTGGTTTTAGATGTTTCTGGACTTTCAAATATGTTTGTGTTCAAATATTTGTCTACAAACAAATTGTTGCTTTTGTCACTTGTACTATTTGCAGAATTCAGAGTTTTTGTATCATCTGCTAAATGCTGCTTCATGCTGTTCAACTCTTCAATAACAGATGTGACAATGCTAGACTTTCTTTCCGTGTAAGACGATATACTATTTGCATAATATCTCTTGGAAAAAACCGTGTCAATAGAAGATTTTGATATCATGAACTGATTTCTAGTATCTGAATCATTTGTGTGGTTTAATAATTGTAGCTCAATAATACAATTGTTGTTTTTGAATATAGTACAGGTAGGATTCGCATAATGGTTGAAAGCGTTGTAAATTACTTTCTCTATAAAAACTTCCTTTAGTTTTTTTGAAAGCATCAATGTGTTCAAAACTGCTTGTCTCATATCATTTTGAAGTTCAGACCGACCTGTACTTTCATAGCTTGGGGGATTTGATTCTTTGTAACTTGCTTTTATTTTATCCAAATGTGAAGCCAATTCTTTCTGGGGCTTCATTTTATTAGTTAATGATGTTTTCAAAGAGGATACTTTCTTCATGATTTTTGGTCTGTCATTCTCGTTCATGTCATTTAGACTACCAAAAATTACTAATGAACCATCATCATTAGTCTCTAATACATTATCTTTGTTTAAATGATTATGAGTTATCAAGGTCATGCCTAAAAAGCTATAGGCTATAGGGAATTTATAAAATATCTTCCTTCAATAGATAATCTGTGAGTTGATTAAACAGAAGGGCAACAATTACAATATATATTTGTAGATTATCTGGCTGATAGATTTCTAGTTGCTTTTTCTTTTTAATATGAAAGACTAAAAGTAAATAATCACTGTTAGCCTAAAGACCACTTATATATGTTTTGTATTCTATAGAGGAATTTGACTTAGTGCTGTTAAATACTGATTTTGTACACTTACAAAAAAAAAAAAAAAAAAGAGAGAGCACAAGTTTAACAATGGACTTTTATAACTTTATAGAATGTAGAGATAGAAGAAAAAAATGCAGGCTAACTTAATGATAACAAAAGATATAGCCTTTCCAATGGGTTTTAATGGTGTTTAAACATGGTAAGCTATAAAGTTATTTTTTGAAACGATTTGCAACTTTTTTTTGTAATGATCATCTTAAACATTATATTTTTTTTCCATATAGTGAACATAACATAATCAGTATCTTAAATAGCAAAAGTAACTCTTGTCTTGGTGGCTATAAGTCTATTATTTACCTTTTTATTTAGAAAAGGAAATAAGGAAAGGTTTAGAATTCACTGATATTTCCTATCCCTTTAGAGGGATCTTAATGTTTAGTTACTAGAGAGACTGCTATGAGTTTCTTGAAATCATATGATAATTATCCATGACGTTTTTTTTTCTTCAAATATATGCTCTAACCACTTCCAATTACTAGGTTTTCAGCACTAACTACAAGGATAAAAAATAATAATGACGTTGAACAAATAGAACATGTGGAGCACACGATGTCACCCCGAATTTTTTACTATGTTAGGAATTTTTAGTAGATATGTCCATATAACACTTCCTAAATTAACCCTAAGAGAAATATGCTAATATATCAAAAAACGTAATAAGACAATATAAGGTAAAAGCAAAAATGTAAAACATAATTTATTTCTGGGAAGGAACTGAAGCTAAATGAAAGTTGATCAATGAGACACGTTTTCACAAACAGTTTATAAAGATAGATTATGTTAAATTACAACGTTAAATAAACTGCGATTGTTGAAAATAGTAATGCCATTTGATCATTTCAAGTACATCAGATACAAGTTTTCAAATATTCACTAAGAGGGTCTATACCCTCATTGATTTTGCAAAAGACTTTTTATTCAAAATTGAAATCGGGGTTTGTGAGGTTCAAACACCTATAATTTTATGATGTTTTGAAAACCAGACAGATCAGACTTATGAAAAAAAAAAAAAATATACTAACGTTTACTTGATTATCCGCAAAACCCCACACTCTTCAAAGAAGTAAAACTATTAAAAAGGCTGACTTCTAATATAAAATTACATTTTATTGATTTTCATGACGATTATACACCTTATGGCACCTTATATGAAGCTCCTTATAATAACTTCCTTAAAAAAACAGACACATCTTCATATGCATCTTTGATTTTTATACTATAGCAAATCCTCTTTTGGTTGCCTTAAGAGATTACTCATATGCAGTTTTGTATTATTTATGCTACGTATACTTTTCTCTGATTAATGTCTTGCATGTAAGGTCATATCTCCTCAACATGTTTTTTGAAGACTGTTACTTTTGAAAAGATAGTAAAAGGTTCTTAATGATGTAATTTGGTAGTTGAGCCATTTTATATCCACGAATAACGATATAAAAATTAACTTATAAAACAAAGTTAGATATTTGGTAAATACAAAAGCATTTCGACCTTTTTACGTTTTTTTATTGAATATTCTTAGTAATAGGTTTTCATTTACCGATTTATATTAAGGTTTTTAGCACCAAAACGATTTGCTAGTGGCCCTGGAGGTGAAAGCAAATTCGCTTCAAAATACATCACGTGACCTATTAAAAAGTCATTGATTGAATATTTGGTATGAGAAAAATATTTTGTCCATTTTTATTTGAATTAAGAGCTGACGCGTTAAGCACGACTCATTCCTGGAACTTAAGTGTGAATCTCTCTCTGAAGTTTAAGTTGATATTTAAATTGGAAAAATACTTCCAAAAAAAGTCCAGCTGTAGGAAAAACAATATTATATCCAAATACTATCTTTGAATTCAAAAAGTTACATTACTGAAAGGCTATAACTAGTAATAGATGGCGAAAAGATACTACGAAGCTGCCAAGGATGGTACGCGTTTGACATCAATTGGTAAAAACCCAAAAATTACAAGAGAGAAAATCGACGAAACATTAAGTATGAACAAACTAATTACGCCGTTTACTGTGCCATTTCAAGGCAACAAAAATATGAATAAGGAAAACTATAATGATGTCGACGATTCCAGATACACAAGAGCGTCTAAAAGAAAAGCTAGAGAGGCTATTCACAACATCAACTCTGATGATGTGGAAAATTCAAATGTCCAGGAGTTTGAAGAAATAAATGATTTCATTCAGCATGGGAAGTTGCAGAAAAGAATTGATGCTTTGAGCTCAAGAAACTTGAGAAAAATTCATGAAGAAGGAAACTCACTAGACAAAATAACTTTCAAAGTGCCCATAAGAAACTACACCAGAACTCATGTCATGGACTATACACTAGGAAGCAGACCCCGCGTTCAACTAGAAAATTTGAAAGCTAGACCATTACATGATCCATATGGAGAGCTGGCAATTTTACTGTACGACCCGACTGCTGATGGTGACATGCCGAATCTATCTGTTGAAGAAGACTTGAAACAGCTGGAAATAAAAAGACAGGAAGAGCTTCTGAAGGATCCCAAGAAAATGAAGGAGGAGCAAAAGAGATTGGCTAAGGAGATGAAAGCTGCCGCCACAAAAGGAGAACAAGACTTGGTTGCAATAAAGAAGAAAGTTGTAGCCAATGGAATCATAGCTAAAAAAATGTCTAATGGATTGGAAAATAAGTCACTAACAGCGCTGTTACCTCCAGTGTTCACTATCAGTGACGAAGAAAAACTGAGGATCTTAAGTAGCCAACCCAATGTTCCTATTGTCATTGACCCCAAGCTGGCGAAGATTTTGAGACCCCATCAAGTTGAGGGTGTTCGTTTCTTGTACAGATGTGTGACTGGTTTAGTAATGCAGGACTTTATGCGAAGAAATGATGTTCTAGAAGGCATCAACTTGCCAGGAGATGAATCTTCCACAGATGGTGAAGATGATGATATGAGTGGATTCATTGTGGACGATGAGGAAAAGAAAACCGATGAAGCTGTTACAAAGGCCGTAGCCAAGGCAAGAAATGCGTATGGATGTATAATGGCCGATGAAATGGGGTTGGGAAAGACTCTTCAATGTTTGACACTGTTATGGACTTTGATAAAGCAAGGTCCAAGAGGAACTCC
The DNA here is from genome assembly GCA_030567275.1 of Hanseniaspora lachancei. Taxonomy (NCBI): domain Eukaryota; kingdom Fungi; phylum Ascomycota; class Saccharomycetes; order Saccharomycodales; family Saccharomycodaceae; genus Hanseniaspora; species Hanseniaspora lachancei. Next base: position 143,445 of record JAJLRX010000226.1, on the reverse strand, counting down.
GATGATTCAAAAGGCAATCATAGTTTGTCCGTCATCACTTGTGGGCAACTGGGCCAATGAGATCACCAAGTGGCTGGGCCCAAATGCCTTGACACCATTGGCAATGACTGGTAAGAAACAGGCCACCGGAGGATTGTCACCCCAAGACGCCATCAAGGCTTGGGCAGCTGCTGAAAACAGACAGATCACCAGACCTGTACTAATCATTTCATATGAGACCTTGAGATTAAACATAAAGAATTTAAATAATTGTGAAGTTGGATTGTTGTTGGCAGATGAGGGACATAGACTCAAAAACGAAGAGAGTTTGACCTTCAAGGCTCTTAACAGCATCAATTGTAACAGAAGAGTAATTCTGTCCGGAACACCAATTCAAAACGATCTTTCTGAATACTTTGCTCTTTTGAACTTTTCCAATCCTGGATTGTTAGGAACTAGATCTGACTTCAGAAAGCATTTTGAAATGCCAATCTTAAGAGGTAGAGATGCCGATGCTGATGAGGAAGAAAAGAATAAAAGTGATTTGAGATTGAAGCAATTGTCAGAGATTGTCAATAAATTTATCATCAGAAGAACCAATGACATTCTAGCAAAGTATTTGCCATGCAAGTATGAGCATGTTATATTTGTCAAGCTTACACCTTTTCAAGAAGATGTTTATCAGAAATATGTTTCAGATTGCGGATTGAACAATGTTGAACTAGACAATCCAGAGGCCTTGAACATGAAAACATCAACAAATGGAGAAACACCATTGAAGGCAATAGGTGTTTTGAAAAAGTTGTGTAATCATCCAGACTTGATCGATATTGAAAAGGAAGTTCCTGATTTTGACAACTATCCACCTGACTACAAACCAGCTGACTTCAATAGAGTTAGGTCGTCAAAGGTACAGCATCAATATAGCGGTAAATTTTCTATTCTGTACAGAATGCTGAAATCCATCAGAGCTGAAACCGATGATAAAATAGTATTGATTTCCAACTATACCCACACCTTGGATTTGATAGAAATTTTCTGTAACATGTATCAATATGGATTCATTAGATTGGATGGAACTCAAACTGTTAATAAAAGATCCAAAATTGTGGATAGATTCAATGATCCAAATAACACTAATGATTTCATCTTTCTGTTGAGTTCCAAAGCTGGTGGATGTGGTATCAATCTAATTGGAGCTAACAGATTGATATTGTTGGACCCTGACTGGAATCCTGCATCTGATCAACAAGCATTGGCAAGAGTGTGGAGAGATGGGCAAAAGAAAGACTGTTTCATTTATAGGTTCATTAGTACAGGAACTATTGAAGAGAAAATATACCAAAGACAATCCATGAAGATGTCACTTTCTTCATGTGTTGTTGATGAAAATGATGAAGTAGAGAGATTGTTTTCCTCTAACAATCTGAAGAAGCTTTTCAAATATGATGGAAAATCTGCTTGTAACACTCACACAACTTTCAATTGTAAAAGATGTATCAAGGGCCAACAAAGAAAACGAGCTGAAGCAATGTTGTATGGTGATGCAACAACTTGGAATCATCTGAACCATGAAGACTTGAAGAGCACCAATGACCATCTTCTTAAAAAAGAATACGAGCATGATGATGTCACATATGCTTTCCAATACATTTCTCATGTATAAGTTATATACCCTTTAATTGCACTTAATTTTTTTGAGATCTTATCATTGTGCTAAAATTCAAATGAATTACGTGTTATAAAGTCTTTTATATGCATAGACTTTGCATGAAATATTATGCATGGTGGTGCAACTATTATTAATGGCTTTAATTAATTATGTATTTAGAATATACATCAGTCTATTTGGGTAATTGGCGATGAGCAATGTTTCTTCATTGCAAAAAAAAAAAAAAAAAACACATTTATCAACCTCTACCAGTTTGTTACTACAAATGGCTAAAAAAAATATAAAAAAGATAAGTTATTGGAGTTCACCACAATATAAGTTTCTTATCACACATTAAACACTCTTTTATTTTCAAAGCACCAAATAACCTAAAGATTTTACTAAAGCAAGGAAACTAGCAAATATTCTTCTTGCACATCAGCAATCTCTGAATATGGAACAATTTCTGAATGGAGCGGGAAGCAAAGCCTTTGACATAGCCTTAAAGTCAGGAGTCACTTATGCAACCTCATTTGCAATGAAAAAAATGACTAGGGTGATTGATGACCAGTTGAACAAAACCATTAGCAGCGTGGTCACCAAAACAACAAAAAGAGATACGGAGACTCAAAACGAGGGACATTTCATCAACTACTTGAAGATTCTCAGAAACAGAATTGATCTTAAGCTGAAAATACTGACCAGTGCTCTTGAGGCCCTGATTGATCTGTCAAAGACAAAGGGCATGAGTGGAGAACGAACAGCTCAAAGGTGTAACATGTTGGTCAACCCATTAATAGAGGATGTTGAATCCTGGCTTCAAAAGGATCAAAACAATATTGAGCGTAGTATGCTGGAGCTAGAGAAGGATATAGACAGTGTTAGTTCATACTTGCAACTTTCTCTACAAACGATGATCAGCAAAGAAAATGTATCTTATGAAACTGCAAGGAATGAATCCACAAGAGCAGATTATTCCTTAGGCAATGTTTTGAAGGCTGGCGTATTGATGAACCAGATGCTTGAAACTTACACCTGCTTTGAGTGCACCTTGTTCAGATTAAAAAGCTTCCATGAGAACATTGCAACTTGGAATGAAGTTGCCAGAAGGAACAAGATATACTTGGAGTATCTAAATGATTCGAAGATTATAAAAATAAAGCAAACCTTTGATGATGATATGTATCACGATGTTGATGATGAAGAACTGACAAAGGTAATAAAAATCACAAATCTGGAAAAGCTCTTTTATAATAAGGATGCATCAAGCATAGGATTAAATGAAATTGAGAATGAATGCATTATTTTGAAGCTGAGAGAAAAAGACGAATGGATCGCTCTCTCTTACTATGAACAATACGAAGACTCAGACAGCGCAAGTGAGAAATCAAAAAATGAAGACCAACAGAAGTCTTACAAAAATCTTGAGATACTTTTATTGATCTTCAAGCTCCTCAATATTGAGCACTGGGAAGAATCTTCCATACTAGATATTGATAACTCTATTTTGCTAGAGTACTTTGAAAATGACACATCAGAGCCCTTGTCGAAACAAAGTCAAACAGAAAATGTCAATGATGTTACTAAAAGGATTGATTCATTAAACATAGACTAATTATTATTATAATTTTTATTATATAGGTGTATTCTTCGAACGCAGATGTTCCTAATTCTATCGTTGGTTTTCAAAATTACCTAAGAGATGACTTAAACCTACAGTTCCGGGTCTAAGTGACAAAACCACAGCATTCTTTTCATCTTCATCCTTTTCATGATATGGATTGGCTTGACTGATTTCCAAGTTCATACCTTGTGCTTTTTGTATGTCCTCCTTATCATTGTTGATCTTGAATCCATTGAAGAAATCTTCAGACATTGAATTCGTCACAGGAATTGGTTCATTGGCAAAATCATCGTTGGGAAGAGACATTTCAACGTTGTTGAGAGCAGAAAAGTCAGTAATTGATTTTTCCAACAACTTTTCATCAAACTTTAAGCTATCTTGATTTTGATTTAAAAACTCATCAAAATATTTGGAGTCGTCTGTTTTCATTGGAACATCGCCTAACTTGTTCGCTTCATTTACATCTTCCGGACGTAAAAAACTCGCTAACGTGTCATTTTTGGAGTTGCCTTTCATTGAGGTATCTTGCTTTGAAAAGAAATAATCATTAAGATTATTGGACACGTTGACATCAACTAAGCCTGTATCCAAATACGAACTAGACTCTTTATTTTCATGTGGCTTTTTTTGATTAATGCTAACAGGCGGCAATGAATCTAATAGGTTTTGTAAATCCACATCAGCGTCATTGTTGCTTGAGATAACTTGATCCAAAAGTCCGTGAGAGTCCTTTTTGCTGTTTTCCGTATAATGTGGATTGAACAATGTTGCATGGTTCGTAGAGTGGTCAGGAGCTGGTCGCAAGTTATGTTCGTTGTTGGTAGAAAATGAATTCAAGGAGTCTACTCTTTGGAATGAGTTACTTCGATTGTTGTGTAGCTGCCAGTGAGTTTTTTTGTGTTCATTTAAAGTATGAATATCATTATGTATATTGGAAGAGTTGTTTGTTGATATTCTTCTAGAGTTACTTAAAAAACTGTTGATTGAAGGGATTTGTTCAAAGTTGTTTGGTGGAGAAACACTTGTTTCATGATCAAGTGAACCTGATGCCATTTTCGAAACTGACTTAGCTAAATCTTTACTGTGGGAATTGAAGAGCATGGGCCTTTCATCTGGAGATGTATGAGAAGAGAAATGAGAGTCAAATGCTGTATTGTTGAACGATGGGTAAGGATTACTCCCGGAATTGTTGAAGCTTAACAAAGAGCCTTCATGTGTCAGGTTAGTGGCATGCGGTACAGTCATCAATTTTGCATTTGAAAATGAGTCATGACTATACATGCTTGAGTTTTCCCTGAATGAATTGAATGAACTTATTGAGTTGTGAGAGAGCTGATCTGTTGTATGGGCAGCAAAAACTCGAGCACTAATGTCAGTACTGCTTTCTGAACCTCTTCTTTTTGTATGTTTCTTTTTGGTAATCCTTTTGTGATTACTCTTTCTGGTTTTATGACAATTACAAATTCCTGTATCATAACAAGAACACTTAGCAGAGTGATAGGTTTCTGTACTGAGACTGTTATTTTGTAAATTAGTGGCTAAGGAGCTACTTTCTGAGGATGGGGAGAAAGTGTCTATGTGCTTTCCAGCATTTTGCTGCATTTTTTTTAGTCTTCTTTCTTCTCTCATTTGCTCTCTCTTTTTTTTTAGTTTTTCTTCAGTTCCACAAGAACAGGAACCCTCCGGATGAGAGTTTCTGTTATGTCTCAAAGCTTTACAATAGTCACAAACTGTTGAAGGTCTCCCCTTATTCTTGATAACAACCAAAGGTTGGTCGGAATGGGAACACTTCGTAGCTCTATGCCCTCTAATACAACGTTCGCATGCGTATTTAACACCTTCAATTAAAATCATCTTTTTGTTCTGTATTTATTGTTAATGTGGTGTTGTTGCTTTCAGAAAGAAATGCCTTAAAAATACTACACGGATAACTTTGTCTCTGATGTGCTTTATTTTTTGCAAAAAAAAAGGAAAAATAAAAATAAATATTAAATATAATAAATAAACAGAAAGATGAATACAGAGTAAAGGAGTTGATCGATTTAAATGTAATGAGGATTGACTTTGGTTCCGTTTAAAAAATCATTTACTTACATTATCACAAAAAAAAAAAGAAAGGATGATTGTTTGGAAATGAGGATGTCATTCAATCTATCAGAATATTTGGGGGAACCATTTTTTTTTCTTTTTCTTTTTTTTTTCTTTTTGATGGACAAAACACACTTATGCTTTGAATCCTCACTACATATCTTCCACGTTAAGAAACTGCTATACAAAGTGATAAACCATATATTAAAGAAAAATTAGAAAGAATAGTCATATTTGTTCATTAAGAAGAGTCTTGACTTATTATATATTAAAACACGTTAGATTATTTTCATGTTGTTGAGCTTACTTATCATAAGTTTATCTTTGGTATTATAAACTAGTCAAAAAAAATAAAAAGCAAAAATTTCATCGGATATAAGCACGTGGTAGCCACCTTCATGTTTCATTAATAATCAAACACATTATTCAGCTTCAACCAAGTTACCTTCGGAATCAAAGGCAACCTTCTGTAACTTATCAAAGATTTCCTTTTCATCTTGCTTGGTGATTTCCTTTTTGTACTTGGACTTAACCCAGTAGAATGGTGATAATTCCTTCAACTTTCTATTCTTCAAGAATGGTAAGTGGCCATGCTTCTCTTCATATAACATCAATAAAACAACTAAGATGATAACTACCCAGTACAAGTTGTAACACAAGATGTTGGATAAGTACCCAGTGTTTTGCCATCCCAGCAAGGAGTTGAAAACATCCCAACCATTGTCAATTTCAGGATTGGCAAAGTTTATGTGGTAAACAACATGAGCGGCAACATTGTAAGAACCTGGACCAGACCCATTTTCAGATGCATCACCTCCTGTTTTCTTATTGTATCTGTAGTTTTCAAAGAACCATGCAGCTCTGGAGAATAAACCAGCGGATATCAAGTACAAGATACATGTGGAGATAACCAAGAAAATCTGTAATGAGGAGTGGGAACCACCATAGAAAATGAAAACACCAACCAATAGCCCACACAACAAACCACAAACGACCGGCAATGGGAATGATGAGGCTTTGGAGTTGGTGGTTGTGACACCAGCACCAGCAACAAAAACAACAGCTTCCAACCCTTCTCTCAAAACAGTAACGAATGGCAATATAAACATACAGTACTTCTTCATTAGGTATCCAAATCCTTGCCAAATCTTCTTCTTACCATTTTCATCATACTTAGGAGTTTGAACAATAGACTTGGCTATCTTAACTCTCCACTTGGCTTGCATTTTGTTCAATCTTAACATGGCCAAACCCATGAATGAAATCATGATCGTGGCAATCAAACAAAAGATACCTTCCCATAGATCTTCCGTGTTACCAAAGACATCTTTTTGTAAGCCATAGTAGGCACCGATGAATCCAGCACCAATAATCAAACATATGATAAACCCTGCAATGGCACCAATCCAAATTTGCTTCTTCAACTTGCTATATAGTTGTGGGTCATTTGTACCAATGGCTTGCTTGACAAAGGATAATAATACAGAAACAACAATAACAGCTTCCAAGGCTTCTCTTAAAACAACAAAGAATACTGCAACATTAAAGACTTTGTTTCCCATTTTCGAAATTATATATTTTTAATGTAAGTCAAAGAAAAAAAGAATATTATCTGAATAAATGGGTAGAATATGAGATATTAATGTTTTGTTATTATTTTGGGGTTTTCCTCAATCTCGTTTATTACATATACCTAAAATGATTGTTCATAATAGATAAACCATGAGATTATTCAGTATTTATGCTCTATTAAATAACAGAACATTTTTCAAAACTAGAAACCAAAAATCAGGTTTAAGAAAGTCTGAATATAGTTTATGACAAAAAAAAAAAAATACACCCCCAATATTGTTGATTTAAATCATTTCCTGTCTGTACATATTATGGATGGGATATCATCAACTCTAATCATTTGATGTGAAAAAGCATTTTGGTTCACAGCACTTTTTTTTTTTGTTTTTTTAATTTTTTTTTACACCCAGTTTTCTTTTTTTTTATTTTTTCCACCCACAACTTCTCGGTATGCCATAATGGCAGTTTCCTAAGTGATGACTGGAAAATTTGCACCTAGTTATCCACGCTATGGATTGTTTTTTCAATATCCGTCAGTATCAGGTGTATTTTCTTCAGTGTTGTCAAGTTGCCCACCTCATTTATCGCTTTATTTGCATCCTCTAGTGGAAAAACGTGACCCCTGTACTGCTCATTGATTTCCTTTAGAAACCTGGTGTATTGATTATCTATGAGAATCTTGAATTTATTGACAACAACAAGAGTATCATTGGAATGTTCGTATTTCAAGTAGTCTATGAGCTTATTGTTGTCTGATGTTACCTTTTTTAACATCTGCTTCAATAATACATTCTGTTCTTCCACTGTTAGCTTGATGACATTGTTTATATCCAAGCCAATCTCTTTGAAGGTATGTGAATGTTCTTCAAATAACGCTGTGAATATGTTGTCTGTTATTAAAAGATTCTTACACCTCTCCTGCTCACCATAGTTCAATTTCTTCTTGTTTGACTTTTCCATTATTGCCTTAACTTCTTGAATGGATCTGTAATCATTAAGCTTGTTGATGGATGAAGAAATGGAGTCTTGCAAACTGTTTTCACGTTTCAGAAGAGCATTTAGCTCATTGACAAGGTCTTCAATAACTTGTATATTTTCGTATTCAAAGTTTTGCATGTTTAAACGTGTTTGTCTCTTTGTTTTGTGTGTTGAAGTATGGGGGATCTCTTTAATTACCTTCATACTGATATAGTTGATGAAAACTTCATTTATAATATTTGTAGATCAAAGCACGTGCAGAGTTTTGAAATCTCAATCGAAGAACTACCAAAAAAAAAAGGTTATCTCCGAAAAGAAGACATGTAAAAAACAAGCAAATAAATAAACGCCGTTAACAACATGGATAATTTCATTTTTGATGAACTATATTCCTACAAAGTACACCACTTCTTATTTATCAATTTCTTATTTACCAAATTAGCCGTAAGCTACTCAATCACATACTTTGAACGTACCAGTCATGATAACAGGAGGGGCTCATCAACCATTTGCTGTTGTGGTATTAACTATGCTTGTTCAAAACCCTTCACACGAAAAAAGAAAATTATTTACGTACCAGACTGCTTCTGGGTTTTATTTTTTTTCTTACGAATGTAGTAAACATTCTGTGCTGAACTGATGTGCACGGCTGAACATAAAAGCGAATAAAAAATAACTTACAAAACAAATAAAAATGTACAACAATCTAGAGTTTGACTTCACATAATGCAACGTTTCAATAGGTTAAGCAGAAAAGAAATATTTACATACATTCTTTGCTTGACTAAATGGCTTATATATTACTTTACTGACAAAAAACATAAAATAATTATAATTAATAACCTTATAAAACCCATTCTATTTTTAAATATGCTGCATTAACATTACAAATAACAATGGATAGTTTTTTTTATTATATTTCATCAATGAAGCAGTAACATTAAACAAACTCTGATCTGCATATATGCCTCAGGTATTTAAGTTGAATAGATGTAGTCTTATTTTTGATGTATATATTTGTTACAGTATTTAATGCAGTCATCTATGTTTAGTCTTTAATTAAAGAAAAAAAAATGTATCTTATTCATGCTACATATGTTTTAAAAATAGTCACAAACCAAACAGAATAGTGTGATATATTATCCTATTAAAGTATCAAGCTAAGCTTTTTTTTTTCTAGAATATCATACTCTGACAATGATCAATAACTTATTATCTGTTGCTCTAGTAGCAGCAGTTTTATCTGAATCCACCTTCGCTTTGGCCAAAACTACATCTCACAATCAAATAGCCTTGTACTGGGGTGTTGATTCCAAAAATGAGAAACCATTAGCCTACTACTGTGAAAAAGGTGACACTGATATTATTTTGTTGTCATTTTTAAGCTCCTTCCCAACTATGAGTTTAAACTTAGATGAAAATTGTCAAAGTGACTTTTCCAACTCTTCCAAGGTTTGCTCCACTTTGGAAAGCGACATCAAAACATGCCAAGATTTAGGTATTACTGTTATGTTATCTTTAGGTGGTGAAGCCGGCTCTTATGGCCTTGCCAACAGCTCTGAAGCTAAATCATATGCCACCACATTGTGGAACACATTTGCAGAAGGGAACGCCGAGTATAGACCATTTGGCTCTGCTGTCATAGACGGTTTTGATTTTGACATTGAAAACAACTTGGACACCGGATATACCACTTTAGTCAACGAGCTAAGATCAATTGCCAATGAAAAGGGTAGCAAATACTACTACATCTCTGCTGCTCCTCAATGTGTTTACCCAGATGCTGGTACTGGTGATATGCTTCTCAACTCATATGTTGATTTTGCTTTCATTCAATTCTACAATAACTACTGTAACTTGGGAACTGCCAACTTCAATTGGGATACCTGGAAAGCATATGCTGAAGAGAAATCTCCTAATTCGAATATCAAACTGTTCTTAGGTCTTCCAGGATCTGCATCTGCTGCCTCCACCGGATACCAATCTAACTTAACTGTTGTAGACGCTGCTGTTGAAAGTTTACATTCTGATTCCAACTTTGGTGGTATCATGTTGTGGGATGCTGACTACGGATACTCCAATTTTGTTGATGGTAAAAGTTATGTCGAGCAAATGAAAAACATTTTGAATAAATACTCAGCTGACAGCTCCAATACCACATCACCTGTTGTTACAGTCTCCTCTACATCTTCACTTCTAAAGACACCAGCAAGCTCCACTAGCAAAGCCTTTACTTCTTCTACAGCATCAACGTTGAAAACCTCAGTAGTTCCAACTAATGAGAGATCTACTTCTAGTATTTTACCAACTTTCTCAACTAAGACTTCTGTATCCTCAAAGTCCACCTTGGCACATACACTCAATGCTAGTACTGTTATTGTAACAGTTACTCCTTCATCTGGTGTTCACAGCAGTAGTATACCAACTGAAAGCTCAATTGAACAAACAAGCTCTAAAACGGAAGTTTCGACCAGGGAAACCACCACATTGAGACCACAAATGAACTCCAGTACCGTTATTGCAACTGTTACTAATTCATCAAATCTACACAGTGCCAGTACTACTAGAAACTGGGACGAACCAGTAACCACTGAAACCATTACTTTACCCAATGGCCAAGTTTTCACCTCTCATATCTGGTGGTTACCTGAAACAACCACAAGTGGAACCTACACTGCTAAGAATTGGAATGAACCTGTAACAACTGAAACTATCACTTTGCCTAATGGAAAAGTTACCACCACTCATATCTGGTGGTTGCCAGAAACATCCACCACCCAAGCAACCTCAAATGGAAACTCTACATCTGGTACCAAAACTACCAAAAACTGGAACGAACCAGTTACAACTGAAACTGTAACCTTGCCAAATGGTCAAGTCACCACCACTCACATATGGTGGTTGCCAGAAACAACAACCCAGACAGGCTCTCAAACAACAAAAAACTGGAACGAACCTGTGACCACGGAAACCATAACCCTGAAAAACGGACAAATCACCACTACTCACATCTGGTGGTTACCTGAAACTGCAGTAGCTTGAAAAATAAAGAAAAAATAAAGTTTAATGTTTTGATAAAAGATATAAAAAAAAAAAGAGGTTAAAAATGAGACTACATTATATACTTTTTGAGAGCTAAGTTTATTCACTGCTATATAAGTTTATATTGTAATCATGGTTTCTATTAGGAAAAAAGAAAAGAAAACAGACAATCATATAGTATTCTATAAGTATAAATAGTAAGAGTAGACACGAGATCTGATTTCAACTGTTTCCTCATCTTCATCAAACATGGGCTTCCAGTTAACTAAGTCAATCTTTTCAACTTTGAATCCGTATGGCTCTTCCTTACAAGTCTCAAAAAACTGCAAATCATCGTTCAACAACCAAGGTCTATGCGGTGAGAACACAACCAAGATCTTACCATCTTTTGCTAATAAATCTCTACCGGTTTTGAGAAGTTTATGATGCTCGGTGTGGTTGAACACTAGATCAGACATGATAATCAAGTCAAACTTGCCTTCTGCTGACTCAGGCAGGTGTTTGACAAGATCGTCATAGTCATTTCCCCATATGTATCCCTCCACAACGACATTTTCAAATTTGTTATATTTGGAAACATTTGATTTGATGTTGTTGATCAATTCCAAGTCAGGGTAGTCAGTGCAGACAACCTTGCTGGCCTTGTTCAACCCTGCTATGATAGAAGGTAAACCAGCAGCGGCACCCAGCTCTAAGACATTCTTACCTTCACAGATGGTAGATGCATGTTCGTCCAAATGGTTGGCTGTGTAGATACCAGCATTCCACAGCAGGTGACCCCACAGTGGTGAGCTTCCAATCAGCTTCAGTTGGATGTCCTTAGGGTCGGCAGATGCAGATTGCCTTTTGTACTCAGTGAAATGCTCCTTTGGCGGTGGTGGACGATAATCAGCTGGTTCTTCAAATAAGTTGTTATCAAACAAAGATTCGTTATCTGACATAAAAGTGTACTAAGACTTATTATGCTTTAGTCTTCAGGTATGTTGATGAGTATTATTCCAAATAAATAAATTGGACTAAAGCTTGATAAATATATTAAGCGTTGACTAAAGAAGCAAAAAAAAAAGAAAAGTTTATCAGATGAGTGAAAAAAAAAAAAAAAAAAACAGAAAAAAAATCACCCCAAAAAAGTAGCTAAAGTTTACTGAGGTTAAATATTCGCGTAGCGCAACCGATCAAACTAAACACAATTCGTTACTAATCTATTTCAGATTGTGATAATTCATGTAAATCTTCCATGCTTAAAGGTTTGATCACCTGCAAAGTGGAACTAGAAGAATCATTCTTATCTACTCTATCATTAATATCCGCATCAGTTTCCTTTAATTGTTTTGAGTTGTCATAAACTTGATCTTCATCTAACACTTCATTTTCCAGGGATTTTAAAACAACAGATGGTTGATTGTCTTTATTCTTGTTCAGCAGATTGTTCGGCCACATAATGTAAGCAAGAGACATAATCATAAGAGCCATGGCAGTTACCGTATGCTTCATGGACATCCATCTGTACTCATCAACCTTGACTTGTAAGCCACCCAATACATTCACTGTGATCAAGTATCTGGTGTTCTTCAGTTGCAAGTTGAGGTCTTCAAACCAACCATTAATGTCATTTTGATGGTTCTTCATATCAATTTGGGATTCTCTTTTCAAGTCATTATCTATCAAGTGAGGCCCATAATCCTTCATGATTGATATGGCTTGTGACAACTGATCAAAGGCCAGATCCAAATTTTGCTTCTCTCGCTCTACTTCTCTTTCCTTATTAAGCTCAAAGTTTTGAACTCTACTATCAAGCAGTAAAGACACCTTATCAAGTTCAGCCTCACTGATGCTTTTATGGTTGAACACAGAGTAAACATTTTCATTGAGCATTTCCATTATCAAGTAGCATAACACTTTAGCCTGTTCAGGCGTAAACACACCACCTTCAACCAGTTCGTCATGCATTTCCTTCATATCAAGGTCGGTGAATGGTGTTGGGAAATCATTGTTGGTGTTTGTTTTGTTTTCCAAAAATATAGAGTACAGCTTATGTGAATCCGATATTGCCCTTGTGGTTTGCTCATTGTTGTATTGCTTTCCAGCTCTCACATTCTTGTAGTTGTTAATCAGTGTTTCTATTTGCTTCATAAAACTTGTACTACTTATTCTATTGTTGTTATCGATTTCTTGCTTTGAACTCAGTGATAGTATCAGTTTATCTATATCAAAATCATCGTTGGTAAAGGTTGCTATTTTCTTGCTGTTTTCATGAGGTTCAGTTGAGGTATGGAGAAGCTTTCTTGTGTTTAATGAATCAATCCTTTCGCTTTTAATAATTTTTTCCTGCTCTTTCTTTGTTAGGGAACTTGCTAAGGCATCATCCTTTTCCGGTTCGCTCATTTTAGCCTTTATTGTGTTTATGATTTTGATTTCTTGATTGTTATCTGAATGTGGAATTCTATTAACATCGTCTAAGGACTTGATAGGTGTTACAATATCCTCCCCATTTTTGGTAATACGGATATTTTTCAATGTTTTGTTTATATGTATTCTTCTATTGCAGCGTGTATTAATTTTAATACCAGAGGGGAAATAAGACCTATGTATGAGCCTCACGTAGTTCATTTGTAATAGTAGGATTTTTAAATTTATTTATGTTGTTAATTTGTCTTTGGATATTGACGAATAAGCTTTCTTGTATACTGATTAAAAAAAAAAAATAATTAGAGTGCTTTTTTTTTTCTTAGGCCTCACATCAAATGTGTGTGATGGCTGTTAATCGGATAACAAAATTGTATAACAGCCTTTTACTACTAGATACGTTTTTATTTTTCAAAATTGAATACTTCCTAGTGTTGATAAGCATTAATAAAGTTACAAACCAAAGAAATCCAACATAGCGTTCTAGAGCTCAAGCTAACCAATAACAGTAATAGTCAGCTTCGAAATAATGATTCATTTAAGAAGATTTGTTCATACTAGTATAATATTACATTCCAAAAGAGTCAACCTTCCGCCTAGAGTTAGATGGGATCCAAAAATGGAATCTGAAATAGAGGAAAAATTTCTTTATGGGGGTCCAGGGAATGGAGGGCAAGCCCTGAATAGAACAGCATCAAGAGTTCAAATAAAACACATACCCACAGGAATTGTAGTAACAAACCAATTCAGTAGATCACAAAAGGATAACAGAAAAAAAGCCAGAGAAATTCTAGCTGAAAAACTGGAGGCTCTAAAGAATTCCGATGGAAAAGGCAATGGGACGGGGATGAGTGACAGAAAACTAGCATTAGTTCAGAAGAAGCAAGAGAAAAAGGAGAACCGAGAAAGAAATGCAGCCAAGAAGTACAAAAAACTTGATGCTGAGAGAGAAATGAAAAAGGCAGAGCAAATTGCAAAGGAAAAAGAGCTTCTCATGAGTCTATATGGGAAAAAAGCATAACTATGTTTTTTTAAAAGATGGTTGACTAACTCTGTTCATCAAATTTTCATTCTCGTTGTTGTGACAGCCATCTCATGATTTTTCTGTTATTTTTTTTTGTAATTTTATTTCCCGCATATTTGGTATTTTGGCTTTGACCTTTTTTTCATTTTTCTTTTATGGCAGAAAGTATAGTCGGATTTGCAAATCATGTCTAATTTGTAACGCGGCTATATTTTTTTTTTTGAAAATATCAGTAAAATGGTCAGTCCATAATGTGAAATTCTTCATCAATACCGATCTAGAATAGAGGTTAAAATTACCAACAAACGAAACCTTAATCAAGATACTACAAAAAGTACTAGTATCTTAAATACTAGTAAGCCTATATACAATATTTCAAATCTTTTTTCCTCCTTGAAAAGATACCTACGCAAATGGGAAGACCTAAAAAAGTTGTAAGTGAAGAGATTATCAAGCAATACAATCTCGAACTCAAAATTGCTAATAACAATTCAAGTTCCATATTTAAAGTTAAATCAAATAGAAGCACATCATGTTACATGTGTAAGCAAAGGAAAACAAAATGTATTAAGACCACTAACGAGAAAACATGTCTTAATTGTTTAAAAAGCTCAATCGAGTGTATTCAGCCTAAGTTTGAAGGAAAGAACGATACCAGTGAACATATTGATGAAAACTCTAAAGAGCTATACATCAAGTTTTTAGAAGGTAAGCTGTCATCCATGGAAGAGTGTCTTGATGAGTTGAAAGGGTTTGAAAATAATAAGGAGTCTTTTAACCAAATTACTTTCAATATGTCCAAACAGCAACCATTTTTCAAAAAAATTAAAAAATACAAAAAAGTTTCTCATTTCCTAAAGCATTCCGATCTTGATTATGACAGAATTGTTGATAAACTCTACAAAGACATCACCAGATGTGAACAAAGAGAACTTGATGGCTCTAGCACTACATCAAAGCCACCCCTTGTTGGATCTCCCAGTATTGGCTTTGATATAATGAACACAAGAACTTTACCGCCTTTATTTAGAAAGTCAAGTCCAGCATTGCAAAACGATTCTAGTAGAGAATTGAATGAAAGTTTACGTTTGCAATCCATGCATTCTAATATTTTAGGTTCCATTGATTTCAGCAAATGTATCTTAGCCAAATACAATCTCAGTGATTTTCTTTCTTATGACCCAGCTTTTTCTTTTGATGAAGAACTGGCATGTCAGTTTTTGGAGATCTACTTTACAAGATTACAATTCAAATACCCCGTTTTAGACAAAAACGATGTTTTCTCATTTCATTGTTACTACACCCAGTTAAATAATCAAACCCTGTCAAGCGACATGCATAACGATGTCCACAAGAAAGAAACACAATATCTGTTAGGATTTTTGAAAAAGTTTAATATGTTACATACCTTCAACTCTTGGAAAAACTCAGGTGATCCTATTGATTATCATTATTATTGCAGTCGAGCATGGATGATTTTTGCTATTAGCTCATGTCTTCACAAAACTTCAGGAAAATACAAAGGATTGCCACCTAATAGGTACTTTTCTACAGCTATAAGACACCTGGCAAAATGCAAAGATCAGATGTCTTCATGGCAAAAACTGGAAATATTATCTCTTGCATTACAGTACATTATAAGAACTGACAGAGACTCTATGGAGCTTTATATTATAATAAAAGATATGGTGAGTATTGCCATCAACGATTTGCATCTCAATGACTTATCAGATTGTGGTAATGATAATGAATTGAAGAGTAGAAAAATTAGGCTGTTTTGGTCGGTTTATTTGATAGAAAGGATGATCTGTAACGCTGTTGAGCAACCATTTTTAATTGATAATGATAGTATGCCCGCAGGTCATGAACTTTT
Organism: Hanseniaspora lachancei; assembly: GCA_030567275.1. NCBI lineage: Eukaryota > Fungi > Ascomycota > Saccharomycetes > Saccharomycodales > Saccharomycodaceae > Hanseniaspora > Hanseniaspora lachancei. Next base: position 127,208 of record JAJLRX010000226.1, on the reverse strand, counting down.
TGACTATTCAACTTTTGAAAAAGGTGTAGTTATAAATTCCAGCATGGAAAACAGAGAACCATCAGAACAGGTCCATTTTATCAATCAGGTTATAAAGCTGAGAATTCTGGAAAGTAAGTTCACCACAGAATTGGACTTGATGAATTGGAAGAAGTCAACAACTGATATCTACAAAGTTGAAAGACTTCATGATATGAGAAAATCTGAACTGGGAAATGTAGAAAATTATTACAAACACTTATGTGAATGGAGATCTAACTGTAAACTTAGACAGTTCAGAGACTTTGAAACTGAAACATTGAAATTGTATTATTACAGATCTGTCAGACTATTGATTCAGCCATATTTGGAGCTCTTGAAGCCACATAGTAAGTTGTTTAGAGAATGCCAAGCAGCTGCGGGTCAGATATGCCAACTCTATAAAATATTTCATCAAAAGACAGTATTTGGACATTCCACATCTGCTGTTCATACTGTTTTTTCAGCGGGGTTGACTCTGGTATACTGTTTGTGGCTTGCAAGGAATCATGATGATTCCAGACGTAGAAGACTAGGTGATAGAGCAAAACATACCAGACCCACATTGACTGGTACACTTATTGCATCGTTTGATGATTTAAGAGCTTGCTCTGTTTCGCTGTATGTTATGGCAGAAAGATCAAGATTTGCTGTTAGTTATAGGGATACCTTTGACCAGCTAATGCAGTGTACTATAGGTAATCTAATTGAGAGATCAGGTCCTAACTCTAGCGAACTGATTGCTACCAATTCCTTAATGAGGAGAGAGAATTATGATGTTAGTTTGAGTAATTCTTTGAAATCCAATGATAACATGATATTAAATAAAGTGGGGTTATCAACGTTTGATGACAAGACAGAAACCAAAAATGTTAAAAACATATATGAAGAAGATGATCTAAGGGAATATGATGAGTTTGAAGAAGAAAACAAGGATGTCAACGAAAATGGGCTTTTACCGAATTATGACAATAATAAGACTGGTATTCCAGCTGCTATCAATAGAAAGTTTGGACTCAGTCAAGAAATAGAACATTCTGGGTTTCTACAAAACATGCATGTTGATGCTGAGGAAATTCAAGATCTGAAGAGAAAAAAGAAGTTATTGAAGAAAAATATGATACCAAAGCCACTTTCTCACTTACTAGATGCCTATGAATCGGAGAAAAACAATAATGAATATAAAGTGGTACCTAAAGCAAAAAAGCAGAGTAAGGAGAAGAATGAATCTCATTATGAGGAATCTGATTATTTGAAAAATCAAGTTTATAGTGAGCGTTACTTAAGTGCACCAGAGGCCGAAAAAGACCATAACATCCACACCTCACCATCATCTTTTGGGTCACCCAAATACTTTGTTCAGAAGCCTCTACAAAACCCTACAGAGGAGGAGTGGAAAGACTTGGAGTTGAAGGCATTGATAAAGCAGCAAGCCGGCCAAAAAAGTCTAGAGAACTATCTGTCTGGAATGCCTCTGGATTTCAACACGGCCAACATTTTAAGTGCGGATACATGGGATGTAAACTTGAACACTGAAAATAATAACAACTTGCTGTTCGAAGGCCCAAAGCTGCAGAAAGCAGGAGCATTACCTATAAGCCCTGGTAACTCAAGATTTCTTGTTGACTGTGGTAATGGTGGGCTATCGTTTAATGATAAATCAGCTCAAAATCAAAAAAGAGCCACTTCAAATCATAGTATTGGTGAAGTTAGATATGGCCCACATTTACGTATTTTGAGAAATAGTTCGTCAATGGGACAAGCTAATGAAAATGCATCTGTGTGCTCCAGTTCCAGTGCTTCGGGATTTAATAGAATACAAAACGGAATTTTGGATCAAGACATTTTGGATATGGGTCCAAACGGTAAAAACTCATCAACTGTGCAACATATGATTATGAATATATCACAGTGGACAAGTGCGGGTTTCAAGGCATTTCTAGATGATGAAATCGAGAACATAAAAGAACCATAGCTTAGTTTTTTATTCATACTTTTCTAGGCTATATATGAGCATTTGTTATTTATGCTTTCAATTCAACTGTCAAGTATGGCGACTGCTGTACGACCAATTTGGATTTGTTTTCTTTACTAAATATGACTTAGGGGTCAAATTGCCCGAATATAATCTTTTCTTTTTTGGGGATATGGCAAAGAAAAAAAATGTCACTTGCTCTCAGTGTTAAAAAAAATATTTCCATAACGTAATGTTTTCATAAAAAGTTTCAACGACTTTTTTATAAATTTAAAGAAAAAGCATTGTAATATAAGTACCAAGGAACTCAATCTGATAATCAACAGATAGTAAATACATTTCATTAATCAGTGTAATTATTGCTTTTATTTTTTATTTCTTGTTAACTTTTCCATTTCTTTTCTTTTGTTTACTTCTCTTCCTTTTTTTTTTTTTTAGTATTTCTAAACAATATTACCAAGTCAGCTTTTATATTAGAACTATACATTGATAAAATATTCTGATACTTTAACTCAAGCAAAAGGAAAACAATCTTATTATAAAGAAACAAAGAAGAATTGGAACTAAGCATAAGAGCATTATAAAAAGAAATTAAAAATTGAAAGCTAGATATATTACTAATCAACAATATAGTATAACTGTCTACAAGCCAAACCAAAGGAGTCAATAAAAGACACAGATAAAATGGTCTCCGTAAAAAACAAGCTCATAGAAAATGAGAATTTCAAGTTCATTGGACTAGGTGGTAGTAATGAAGTAGGAAGATCGTGTCATATAATTGAATTCAAAGGTAAAACTATAATGCTGGATGCAGGTATCCACCCTGCTTATAGAGGAATGCTGTCTCTTCCGTTTTATGATTTATACGATTTGTCCAAAGTTGATGTTTTACTTATATCGCACTTTCATTTAGATCATGTGGCATCATTGCCTTATGTTTTGCAAAAGACTAATTTTAAAGGTAGAGTTATAATGACACATCCTACGAAGGCTATATACAGATGGTTAATGAGAGATTTTGTCAAAGTTACCACGATTGCAGATGAATTTTTAATCAGGGATGACACCAGCAATTTGTTCACTGATGATGATTTGATTAACTCTTTCGACAAAATTGAAACAATTGATTATCATTCCACTATTGAAATATCATGTATAAAAATCACGGCTTATCACGCTGGTCATGTTTTGGGTGCTGCTATGTTTCAAATTGACATTGGTGGAATCAACATTCTATTTACAGGTGATTATTCAAGAGAACTAGATAGACATTTGAATTCTGCCGAAATTCCAAACAAAAAAATTGATATTCTGATCGTTGAAAGTACTTTTGGTACTGCAACTCAGCAGCCAAGAAAGACTAGAGAAAAAAAATTGACAACTTTGATACACGATACTGTAAAAAAAGGAGGTAGAGTTTTATTACCGGTATTTGCCTTGGGAAGAGCTCAAGAAATAATGTTAATACTAGATGAGTATTGGGCTCAAAACAATGATGAGCTTGGATTTGGTAAAGTTCCTATCTATTATGCTTCAGACTTGGCCAAGAAATGTTTGAATGTTTTTCAAACTTACATAAACATGATGAATGACAACATTAGAGCCAAATTCAGGGACTCTAAAAGTAATCCATTCAATTTCAGACATATCTCTTATCTAAAAAACCTGGAAAATTTCAGAGATTTAGGTCCAAGTGTAATGCTGGCCTCTCCCGGAATGTTGCAAAGTGGTGTCTCGAGAGAAGTTTTAGAGAAATGGTGTCCTGACTTCAAAAATCTGGTATTGATTACCGGGTATTCTGTAGAAGGAACCATGGCGAAATTCTTGATGATGCAACCTGACACCATCCCATCTTATGAAAATCCAGATGTCAATATTACTAGAAAGTGTAGAGTTGAAGAAATAACCTTTGCTGCACATGTTGACTTTTTAGAAAATCTTGACTTCATTGAGAAAATCAATGCTAAGAATATCATATTGGTTCATGGAGAAAGTACACCTATGGGTAGACTTAAATCCGCTCTTTTATCTAAATTTAAGCATCTTAAGAGAACTGACAATGAAGTTAAAGTGTATACTCCTTATAACGGTGTCTCAGTCGACATCAAATTTCAAAGAGATAAGGTGGCTACTCTTGTAGGAACTTTATTTGATGAGGTAACTAATAAGCTATCAAATGAATCTCATATTTCAAATGAAAATCAAGATCAAGAGAGTGATGAAACTGAGGTTGAAACAGGAATCAGAGTTGATGGTTTGTTGGTGAACAATACCGAAAACTTTGAAATAGGCCTTGTTGCTGTTGACAATATAAGAGAATTTCATAGTGACTTAAAAACAACGATAGTCAAAGAACGACAATCTTTGATAGTTCATTGTAAGAAAGAGCTCATATACTGGCATATTACTCAGATGTACAATGATATAAAAATATTACAAGATGACGAGAATATAACTCATCAAATCACTGAATATGATAAAGTTGGAAAAGAAAAGACTGTTTTGAAAATGGAGATTCTGAACTCTCTTGTTTTAAATATAGAAGGCAATTTAGCTACTTTAGAATGGTCTCAAAGTATGCTGAATGATGTATTGGCTGACAGTTTGATGACTATTCTACTAAGTTTAGATTCAATGCCTGTAAGTGTGAAGATGACACATAAGGAACACAGTCACGGAGATATCAAGGTTGAGGAGAATGATGAGATATTGCCAGTAAAAGAAGAACAACTGGTCGAAAATGTCAAGACAATGAGTAGAAAAGAAGAAGAGTTCATAGAAAAATTAACAATTGTTGCTGATCTGTTTAAGGAGCAATTTGGTGACAGTTTCCAGTTGCAATTGCCTTCAGATTTATTTGATTTGGACACTTCTGAAATAAAAGGTATATTGAATGTGGGAACGCACAAGGCCATTATAGACTTTAAAACATTTGCAATTGAAGAATGCTCTTCAAATGCATTAAAGGGCAGAATAGAAGCTCTTCTAAGTATATGTGAAGATATTTTATGTCCCATTATATAGTATAGAAATTAAAATGAATTCCTGATGTTTTTAAACTCTTGAACTTTATATTTATTATATTTTAAGCAATTTAGACCGCGATGAAATTGCTGGTGACAGGGTTCGTACAGCTTCTTTCATCTGATTGCGGATACTTTTACATGTGAATTGCTTTTTTTTTTTTGCTTGATTCTTTTCCCAAAGAAGGAATATGGAAAAGATGATGAAACCTTTTAGGAGAACAAACTAGACAACTTTTTAGAAAATATAATAATAAATTCAAACGCAAGTCAATTAAAGCAATAGGACAGCAAACATATTAAAAACCATAAAGAGATCATTGATATGTCTAAACCTCAAAATATAAATGATGCTTATTTAGATCAATCCATAACATTCGAAGGATTAAAATTAGATCAAAGACTTATACAAGCTTTAAAGGAACAGGGTTTTATTAATCCAACAGTCGTTCAGAGTAGCTCCATTCCACTTGCTTTAGAGCAAAAGAAAGATATTATAGCTAGAGCTTCAACTGGGTCAGGTAAGACTTTAGCTTATATGTTGCCTGTATTGCAAACAATCCTTGAATTCAAAAAAATAAATCCAAACTACAAAGCTGAAAAGGCCCAAGATGAATTATCTTCTTCTATTGGTATTATATTAGTTCCTACCAGAGAACTTAGTGAACAAGCTGATCAAGTCTTAAGCAAGATTACCACACATTGCTCTCAAGATATAAAAGCTGTTAATTTGTCATCTTCAAAGTTATCTGAAGCTGTAATAAACTCATTATTGATAGAATCTCCAGATGTTTTGATTGCTACACCGGCTAAGTTATCTCAAATATTAACTTCCAAGTTCTTCTCCTTGGAAGATCTAAAATTCTTGGTCATTGATGAAGTCGATTTGATTTTGACCTTTGGATACAAAGATGATTTGTGGAAGATTTCTGAATATTTGCCCTTGAAAAAAAACCTACAAACATTTTTGATGAGTGCAACTTTGAACGATGATATCCAAGAACTAAAAGAAAAGTTCTGTAAGTCGCCAGCCATTCTTAAATTAAACGATGATGTTGTCAACAAGGATAAAAGTAAGTTAGCTCAATACTATATCAGTGTTTCTGAATTTGATAAATTTTTACTTTGTTACGTCATTTTCAAACTGAACTTAATCAAAGGTAAAACTTTAATTTTTGTAAATAACATTGACAGAGGATACAGATTAAAGCTTGTCTTGGAGCAATTTGGTGTTAAGTCATGTATATTGAATAGTGAGTTGCCTGCCAATTCAAGACAGCATATAGTAGATGAGTTCAACAAGAATGTTTACAACTTGTTGATTGCTACTGATGACACAGAATACATTAAAGAGGAAGATGAATTTGAAGACGAAGACGAGGTTGATAATGAATCTGAAGAAAAAGAAGAAAACAAGTCTCAAAAAAAGAAAAGTGTTTCAGACAAAGAATATGGTGTCTCGAGAGGTGTTGACTTCCAAAATGTTTCATGTGTTTTAAACTTTGATCTTCCAACCACTGCAAAGTCCTACGTTCACAGAGTCGGAAGAACAGCTAGAAGTGGTAAATCAGGAACTGCCATTTCATTTGTTGTTCCTAAAAAGGAATTTGGAAAGCATAGACCATCTTCGTGTGATACTTGTAAGAAAGATGAAAAAATATTAAACAGAATAATAAAGCAACAAACAAAACTAGGATTTGAGATCAAGCCTTATTCATTTGATGTCAAGCAAATGGAAGGCTTTAGGTATAGAATGGAAGATGGATTCAGAGCTGTTACCCAGGTAGCCATTAGAGAAGCTAGAGTCAAGGAATTAAAGCAGGAATTATTAGCATCAGACAAATTGAAAAGACATTTTGAAGAAAACCCTCAGGAATTACAAAAGTTAAGACACGATAAAGAACTACATCCTGCTAGAGTTCAACAACATTTGAAGAGAGTACCAGATTATTTGTTACCGGAAAGTGCTAGAAAAAATGTTAAGAAGATTGGATTTGTTCCATTCCACAAAAACGGTGGTAAAGGAAGAGGTGCTAAGAAGACCTTCAAAGGAGGCAATAAAAATAAAAAGTCAGATGCTTTGAAAAACTTCAAATAGATTTCTTATTGATTTATATATCATAAAAATATAAAATGAATAAACTTCTCTTTTTTTCTATAAAATAACAAAGAAATAGAACGCATCTCTATCTATTTAAACAAAATCCTACATAAAAGTTACATTTTTTTATACTGACAACTACCTATGATTTCTTCTTAGATGGACACTTAACAATCATTATTATGTTATCGCCTCGTAAGAAACTTTGAGCTATGTATCTCTCTTGAGACTTGTGTGTTTTGTCTTTCCAATTTTTCTCCGTCCAAAGTTCTTTTACATCATAAATTAACATATTGCAGTGCTTATCAAATGCCTTTACTTTGGCATACATTTTATGGTTATTTCTAAGAGATATTATTACATTTTTATTTTCTTCGACAGCTTCACAAAGCAGCTTTAAGGGTCCTTCAAGAAGATTGCTTAAATTTCTACCATCAATGATGTTATTCTTTTTAGAAGGTAGTTTAGATTCATGTTTGAGTTTATTTTTATTGCTTTTACCCATTATATTAAGTGAACTTCAAAATAAAGTTCTATTTCAGATGTATATTAAAAGATCTCCGTATAGCTTCGGCTGACTATAATTTAATTCCTATATGATAGCCTAAATGTCTGGTTATTATACGTTTACTTTTTTAATAGAATCATAAATGTCTATTAAAGGAGTTTTCAATTTCTTTTTGAATTGAGGAATGAAAGCCTAGGCCATCTAACTTATTTTAGGCAAAAAAAAAACCAAAAGCATTTTTTTTTTGAAAAAATCCGAAACATCCTTATATCCGAAACACATATATAATCATCTTCAAACACCAATTCTATGAATCTTTTTTCTACCATTACTAAACTGTATTTGTTCTCTAGACTCCATAGCAAAAAGCGCTCTATCCAGAATACTTTGCTTGAACTTTCTCTTTTCAACAAACTCCTTCTTCAAGGTGGTATAATTGGTAATAAAACCTATAGGGAATCTTCTCTTGATTTCATCTTCAAGCATTCTCATTTCTCTAGCTGGATCATATCCACTATTTTCGTCGTTGTTTATACCAATTGTAGAAACGTCCATATCATAAGAAGCTGCATCCATAGTGGAAGCTTGAAATAATCTCATTGCTTCATTGACATGTTCAGAATTTGCTGTTGGACTCAATTGCATTTTTGCTAGTGATTCAGATATTCTAACAATAGCTTCCAACTGTCTAACTGTTATAGGAATGGTACTTTGACTACCAGTGGCAATTTCTGTTAACTGGACTTTCTTTCTAATTTCAACAAAGTGAGCAATCAATCTTTGGGAAGCTTCTTCAGAAAGTCTTGGAGCACATCTACCTCTACAATAAGCAATATACTTCTTGAAAAATTCCAAAGACAATTCTTCAGAGTCAGTGCTGTCTCCATCGTTGTTACCTCTACCAGTATGGATGTTCATAACATGATTTGCAATATTTATATCTCTTTGTTCGTCGTGTGCATCTTTGACAATAAATATCATATCAAAACGTGACAGAATAGTGGTTTGAAAATCAATGTTTTCACCAGGTGACTTGGCATCATTGTATCTACCATAAATAGGGTTGGCAGCTGCTAGAACAGATGTTCTTGAATTAAGAACAGTTGTGATACCAGCTTTGGCAACAGATATGGTTTGTTGCTCCATGGCTTCATGAATAGCAACTCTATCTTCATCTCTCATTTTATCAAACTCATCAATACAAACCACACCACCGTCAGCCAAAACCATAGCACCACCTTCTAAGTAAAAGTCTCTGGTGTTAGGATCTCTTTGAACTGAAGCTGTCAGACCTGCTGCAGAAGAACCTTTACCAGAAGTATAGACAGAAATTGGTGCAACCTTTTCAACAAATTTCAACAGTTGAGACTTTGCTGTACCAGGGTCACCTAACATCAACACGTTAACATCCCCCCTCAATCTCATACCATCGGGCAAAGTCTTCTTGGAACCACCAAATAATAAACACAATATGGCTCTTTTTATATCATCGTTACCAAAGATCGAAGAAGCCAAAGATTTTCTTAGAATTTCGTATACTCTAGGATTTCTGCTGAGCTCAAGAATCAGTTGTTCATCAGAGTCAGAAATTTGAACTCCAGAGAATATATTATTTCCATTTGATAGTAAGCTACCAAAGTCCATATTACCTTCAGCTTCCATATCTTCATCGTCTCCTATGGAATGTATTCTTCCACCAGCAGTTAGCAAGTTCATACCTACCATTTTCACATAAGGATTTCTAATGGCAACTCCAGACCCTGTTCTACCACTGGAACCTCCATTGCTTGGTCCCCCAGTGCTTTTAGATTGATAAATAGAGTATATACCAAGTACATTAACTCTGGTACCAGGAATCAATTTGTTTGTCAAGTATCTATCACAGGTCATCAATATGGTTCTAGGCATTTCACCTACTGGAACTGACTCAGGAAGTTCCTGAATTTTTAGATATTGTTGATCAATAAAATTTGAACTTTCATGTATGATAATGTAAGGGTCATTACCACAAGATGCTTGTTCATCACTGGTGATTTGCTGAGCAGACCCTTGTTGACCATTTCTCATAGAATCTCCTGTGATTCCATCAGCATTATTTCTTTGGGACAAACATGATCTTGGGATTCTGGCTTGGGCATTAGCACCTGTCAAAGAGTTAAAATTATTCAAATGTATTTTAGTTGTATGTCTACAATTTCTACAAACAATGGTCAATGTTGAGGCTCTTGATGTTAAAACAGATGCAGATACTATGATACCTGAGATTCTTACAAGTTTTGATACATGAACAGAACTTAAGTTTCTTATAGCAACATTGGTGTTGTTGTCACCTGTTCTCTCATTTTCGGTATCATTAGTGACAATATTGTTATCACCACCTTTTATATCATTCAAAATGGCATCGGTCTCAATGTTTCCAACAGACAAATCATTTTGACCACCATCCAAAATAAGCTGACATGTTACTCCATTATTCAAATCATATAACACTTCACTGTCAGCCAATCCACCATCGAGCATGGCTTGAGATGTGGGATCCCCATCCGCATTTTGAGAATCTGTATCGGTGTTATTTGAAAAGACAGAGAATGCAATTCTTTTGGCTGCTTCATTTACCGCTATTTCAAATAGGGGGATGATGTCGGTTGGCTCTTCTATCAGCTTTCTATAAAGAACATCATTGTAATTAATAATATGATCAATGTTCACTTGTAAGAAAAACTGCTTTAATAGAAGATTGTTTCTTAGTTGATCTCTGTACATGTAAGATGCATTGTTGTTATTGAATCTGAAGTCTAAGATAAACTGTTTGAATTTGTTTATTATTTCGGTATTTGAATCAGAAGGCAATTCGATACCAGAAGTTAGCCCTCTGGTAACATAAGTGGATGTACTGTCAAATCCAGACATTGAACTAAAATTTTAGAGCTGTAATAAATAAGTTCGTTGGGGTTTTTATTTATTTTTTCCAAAGATAATTATTAATATGTAAACAACTAAAGTAACGTGTTAATATTGGAATTGAAAAAAAAGAAAAAAAAATTTTTTTTTTTTCGTGTTGCTAAACTTCACATTAAGAATTTATCATAGTATAAAAAAAAGTTTAAAAGTTGCAAAATAAAAACCAAACTATACTTCCTATTTAGGAAATATATAAAATAGCAAGATTTTGAAACACCGAATATGATAAGCAGTCAATAAACACGGTCACATTTGTAGAATCATTAATAAACAGTGCAGAAGTTATTGGTAAAGTTAATTTGAGAATTTTCCAGTAGTTGATATATTCGTAAATCTATTATCTTAGGCTTTTATTATGCCACTAACAGAGCTTAATGATCATGAGAAGTTTACGTCCTAGTGGGTTTGATAATTTGATTTTATTTATGTGCACTGAAAACAAAAACAGTAACTGAATTGCTACTTGTACCCAGATATTTTTGGCTAGAGACTTCAAAAAGTTATTTTGCTTCTATCTTTAAATATATAGAAAGTCTTATTAACGTAGATTTACTACGTTTATGCTATGTAGACTGAATCTTAATGCAATAGTAATATATAGGACTATAAAAAAATTTCAGCATCTGTACATTTTGCAGTAGTAAAACTATGACTGTGCTGCAAATGCATTTGAAAATTTGTTATGCTTTGGAATCTATAAATAAATGAGATCACGATAGCTACCGTTCAAAAACACTTTTATGGGATCTTTTTCTACCATCAATATTAAAACAAGCTCTCCTTTTGTATTCTTTTTTATATAAAGTAGCGCTAATTGATTTGTGTATATCTATTACTTCAAGTACTAATGGTGTCAATATGAATAGATTTGCAGATGCTAAACAAAACCTTGGATTTAAACTTACTTTAGAATCAGGGCAAAGTTCAACAATTACACTATAATTTATTTTTATTTTTATTCTGTTTATGTGCATTCAACAATCAACCTTAGACTTTAAATAAATTTAAAATGATGCTGTCTTTTTTTAATTTTAATTGATTAAATCATATTGCAAAAAAAATATCTGCATAAACTTTGTATAGCAAATAATTCAGCTCCACCCTTAGCTAAAATGAGCTCAAATCATCTCTTCAAGCAAGATTTATTATTTATTATTGTATTAGCATAGTCGCTACTTGCTGATGATAGAGTATTTCAAGGGTCAAACTAACTTGGTTCTGATCAACAATTTAAACCGCATGTGGCTATAATATCATCATGATATGAAAATAGGTGTATTCTCCAGTGTTACGACGATGAATGGTACATAGTTAAGCAAAATTCAAAGTGTTTTGTGGAGTGATGATATACAAAATATGCTTCTCTCAATTAATTCTAAACTTCAAAACATATTACTAAAAGTTGTTTTCTTTCTAACAGCGAAGACATTCAATTGAGCAGATGGTCAAAATGGGAGGTTTTTCTATTGATCACCAGATGTAGCAAATGAGTTTTGGTGATGCTTAATTTTTTCTTATTGCTAAAATCAATGTTCATTTGGAATATGGAATTTATTCATTTTTTGCAAAAAAACTTATAAATATCGGAACCTGTTAAATGTGCTACATTTGTTATCAGGATATTGTGATAATTCCAGAATATTTTTTACTCCAGATTTACTTTCCGTTTTGAGACATTTTAATAACGGCAAAGAGGGTAGAATGTTTTTGTGGGATCGTCAATCATTTATATTTGCTAACTGGAAATCAAAATAAAAATGCTTTTTTAAAGGTTTTATTTTATCATTTTGTAACTGTCAATAAAACATATATTTAAACAACGATTATTCAATCTAAGAAGTTGTCTGAAGATATAGTGTATATCACATAATTAGAGTATCAACCACATAGCCCTGAATATTCTGCTTACTGCTTGACTGATTCCAAAATATAAACCAATAACCAAAAAATAGTACCGATTTTATCATTACGGGTTTCTTTGTTTTACTCTTATCCTACGCAATTTTACACATATTAACCCCCCCCCCACATTTTAGTAGATCCAAACTAATAATCTCATTTTTTTTTGTTTCAAATCACATATAAAAACATAGTCAAAATATAATAAATTAGGATTACAAAACAAGCCTTTTCATAACACTTTATAGAAGTTTGCACACTGTGTCAATATTCATAAAGTACGCATTAACAAAGACGTGATAAGACACCAATAAAAATAATCTCTTCATATTAATCCTAACCAAATAAGGCAAATTTCCAAAATCAGTAAACTTTTTGTTCTTATTCTTTCATTGCTCCTTTTTGTGATTTAAAAATAAAAAAAGAACTAACCTCCTTATCCTTAATGACAGCTTCTCTTAATGAAGATCTAAAGCCTAAATCGATTTTGAAAAGCCAGCATTTTCTTACATACCCAGTTGCTATCAGAGATTCACTAACCACTACATCCTATACACTTTTAGATTCTCAATTTTCAGATGATCTGAAATCTTTGGATTCATATGTTAATGGTAACAATACGAATGATCATTTTCATCACTTTGTTGATTCTATGAATGACAAAGACGCATTGAAAACCATTGCCTCAAGTAATTCTTCTATTACTTCAACCACATATAATAGAGCTCATCCTGCAAAGTCAGTGAGATTTGCTAGCAACAACAATCTTGTGAGAGTCAAAACTTATGACAAATTGGACCAGCCATGCATCATAAGCAGTAATCAAATATCATCCTCAAAAGACGAAGTATATACAAACAAAAACAACGGTTCAAAAGAATTTATCGGTAGCAATGTAAAGTACTGTTTGAGAGAATACTATATAGACGAACAAAACAGAAAAAGAAGCATAAAAATGAAAAAATTACAAATGAAAAATAATAAAGAGTTCTTGAATATTCGACAAAAATCAATCGATTCAGATAAAGACTTTATTAATGGAAACTCTGATATATACAAACTGTTGAAAAGGAAGGTTGACTCTGAAGAAATTGATGCAACCCAAGATAATTCAGACCCCGAAACAGAAACAGACGACTTCAATGGGCTGACGGAATCTGATGAAGACTCTGATGAGTATGAAGATGAAGGATTGAACTTCAAAAACTTATCTAAACTGACAATATCAGATACTAATTTCTCGAATTTGAAACAATGGGAGACTCCATCAAATAACGGTAACACTGCAAAACAAAATCTATTTGACTTAAAGAAGTTAAATATATCGTACTACAGTAAACAAAGACATCAAAGTTTAACTGATTTGAAGCACTTTGACACCAGTCCTGATTCAAACTTGTCTAGAGACATGGAAAAAATTGTATCCTCTTCATTGGATAACATTAACAACTTGAATAAAAACAAAGCTAGTAGTGGTGATGTAAGTCCTAGCTTTTTGTTCAAAAACTTATCCTATCATACGATAATTTTGGATAGTAATTTCAATTATCAACAAAATTTAATGCATCAATATCCATGGGAGTTCAATTCTAAAACAGTTCAAGTGAAAAAAGTGTATGTATCACAAAGTCATAATGAGTTGATGGTATATCTTTCAGTTGAAAATCTTGCATTTGAAAAAGACATAGAGTTAAAGTATTCTTTCAACAACTGGAACAAAATATTCTACACTAAAGGAAAATATGAAAATCAAATTAACTCAAAATATGATGAGTTCAAATGCGTCATTGGAATACCTCTTTCATCAAATAAGAAGGAAACTATATCTGAAGTCAACTTTTGCTGCTCTTACAAAGTCAGCAATATGGTTTACTATGACAACAATAACTACCATAATTTCAAGTTGAAACTTAAAACTACCAAAAAACTTAATTATCAAACTGAAAATAGCTCTCAAATTTTTTCCAATGTCAATAAGAATCTAGTCAAACCACCAAATACTCCGGAAAAGGTTGATCTTACAAGATCCTTTGAGCCAAGCAAACTATTTTACAACACCAGTCCTTGGAAAAATATATACAGACAAGATTCTGTTACAAAGATTTTTAATGGGGTTAAAAACGAATGCAGTAAAACAGCTGTGGGTCATCAAGAAGCAAACTCTCTTGATGGAATCAGTGAAAGTAAGCCTATAATAAGTGCTATTCCAATTATAAGAAGGCAATCAAATTCTGATGATTTTAATTTATGGAAATCTGAAAAGAAGGATGGAAATTATGTAATTCAAAACTTTTCAGATTGCACAAGTGATAGCTTACTTACGTCAGATGAAAACGATATTGACGGGTTGAGTCCAAAAAATAACAAAAATCTTTTAAAACTTGGAGGCTCTTTTGAATTAGATAATATATCATCTCCAACTAAACAAGATAACTTTGGAAACTACAACACGATTTCTAAAAATATTAGTTTTGATGAGTTTAATAAATCAGTTGAACCTAGGATGATACGTGATATCAAAGAATTTGTCAATGAGAAAAAAAATGATGAAGTTTATGCAAATTTGATAAAAAATTACTGTTTTTTCAAATCAGGAAAGGAAACAAATCATGAAGATGAAAGCAATCTATATCAAAGACTGAATAAAACGGATGAGTATTCAAAAAGCAGCTCATGTACAATTAAAGCACCAATAAAAGTAGGTGGAAATCTAACTATAAATTCTTTGAATATGGACTGTGTCACTTCTAGACCTAATTCATAAATAGAGATTATAGAGCAGCTCTATAATCATTTTTTTAATCTATCTTTTTTATTTTATTTTTTAATTTAACATGGTGTACATTATCTTCATTGTGTTTTTTTTGTGTTTTCTTTTATATCTAGAAATCTTGACCTGTGTAAGAAATAAATACATTTTGCAGATTCTGTGTTTTCATTCTTAATGAACTCAGCAATAATTTCATCTTCAAGGTGTGCACCAAACTGATAATCAAACCTTTGATAAACCGAAAAAAATATCCAAAGAAAGTAATGGCTTTTGTTAACAAAGGTAAGCCAAAAGAAGAGTCCGTTGATCCCATCTCACCAAATCTTGATGAGGTGGCACTAAGCATTAATGACGAAGACACTACAAAAACACAAGATGAAACAGCTATGTTGAAAAGCCAGAAAAGGGACGATATACAAAATAAATTTGATGGAACTTACGAAGACCAACTTGAAAGACTAAACGATAGGGTCAAGAATCTTTCAGCAGAGTTAGCCCAAGAAAGAGAGAAGTCTTGCAGCTTAAAAAGACAATGTCAGTTTATTGAGGCAGATAGAGATAAGTTGAAAGGTGCCATGCTAAAACATGTGGTGTTCATATCTAAAATGCAAAGTAAATATAACGAAAATTCATGACTACCATGATTGATAAAAAGGAAACAATTAAAAACCCCACATCTTCAAGAAAACAAAAAAATGTCTTCAAGGTTGAAAGTATTTTCACACTATTTTAGATCTTTCCAATATCCATAAAATCATGACAATGTTATATATTTCAGAAAAATATTGTTTTACTAATACCAGTGTTCATGCTAAGTATAGTTGAGGCTATATCCGAAACGCGTTAAGATTATTTTTTTGTATACTGAAAGTCTGTGTGTAAGATAGGCCCATCATGGAAAAATCCTGACAAAAGAGGAAATTGTAAATATAGGAGATACACATTGTATAAATTGAAGATTGGGTGAGAGCTCTGTGTAGGAACCAAAATCCAATAAACTTGCAAAATCAAGAAGAAAAATGTTGATAAATGACTAGTGAACAATTTATTTTAGCGGAACAACTACAAATTTTCAAGAGCACGCCATGTGAATCACTGCAGCAAAGTTTCTCTGCGGATAACATAAACTCGGAACTTTATGAAATTACTGACAGACTTTCGTTAGCTGGAGCAGGAAGGCTTTTTCACAACTCTGACTGGGAAGACTGTGTTCAGATGGCAAATAACTTTACATTTCTGAGTCAAAAATACAAACTAACATTAATTAATGCACTAAAAACAGGTGTGAACACATTTAGTCACGAATTTAACATGTTCTATGCCAGAAGAGGACATAATACAGATGATAGTCAAGACAATGATGATGAGGAACATGATCTTGTAGAGAAGGATATGAAATCAGGCATTGAACTCCTAGGGCTAATGGTAACTATCTGCTTAACCAACTCTTATCAACAAATTACAGCCAATAAGTCAGATAAACAAATTTTGGATGATGGAATTTTATCATTTCAGACGTTTTTGCCATGCATCATTGATTTGTTTGAGCAGAATCTTTCGAGAATGTTTGTAACAAGTGTTGAAAAAAGGACCCTTTTAGATTTATTTATTAACCCTGTATTCATGTTTATGGAACTGGAGCAGATCTACAAAAACAACTTGTTGAAGGGGTTGTTGCAAACTATCTTGTGTCTTTTGGTTAAGCTTCAAAACGAAAAAGTCTCCATTCTCAATCTACTGACAGAAAACATTGCTTATCAATCATTTTCAATTAATTTCTATGTTGATTTTTTGAAAAAGTTATACGATGATTATGATTATCCACAACTAACAGAGGATGTGTTAAGATCTATAAGCAATAAAGAATTTAACTCTAAAGATATAGTAGGTCCTAAAAATGTATCCCTGTTTCTGGTGAAGCTTTCTGAAGCAGTTCCTCAAGCAATGCTGAAGCAAATTCAACTTGTAACGAACTTATTAAACAACTCATCTTTTACATTGAGAAATGCGGTTGTTGAAGCATGTGGAAATATTGTTTTTAACTATTACAGAAAAAAGACCTTAACTAATGATAACATAGTCATTGAGCATGAAGAAGAGCAATGTTCAAGTATGATAGATTTGCTTGAAAGCAGATTACTAGATACCAATCCCTATGTCAGATCCAAGGCTGTTCAAGGAATAGTTAAATTGGCTTCGTTGAAGCCTAAGAATAACGTCCAAAGCATGGAAAACACTAAATTACCTTTTCAAAGAAGAAAAGTGCTATGGACTCAAATTGCTGTGAGATCCTTAAAAGATAGATCTTACTTGGTTAGAAGATACTGTATAAAACTTGTATCAATGATTTTGTTGAATCATCCGTTTTCAGCATTACATGGATCGCAATTAGCTGAATCTGTTTGGACTAAAAGATTACAAGACACAGAATCCGCATTGGAAAAGTTAAATGAGGCTATTGATGATCATGCTGAAAAGGAGCCTACATCAGATGCCGGTAAACTGATGCTTATCAATGAGGGCCTCGGTAAACTTAAGTTGACAATACAATACTATAAAGACGCTTTGGAATACATCGACTTGCTTAATAAAGCTCTTGATCAATGCTGTCAGCTGATCTCTTCTAAGAACAAGTCCGAAGTCATTGAATCTATGGATTTCTTTGTTTTAGCAGACGCTTATGATGTTGAAAGAGCTTATGTTGGAATCAAAAAGATGCTACATTTAATTTGGCAACAGAATGACAATATACAATCTACCTCTGGACAAACAACGCATGGTCAGGGTTTCAACTCAACCACAACAGTGACCGTTCCGCAACATCTTGTTCAATGCTACAAAACCTTATTTTTGACTGCACCTGAAGATTGCGATGAGAAGGAAAAGGCAGCATATATTGCTAAAAACCTGATTAATTTGACTATCAATGCGTCTTTTTCAGATTTAGCATCCTTAGAGAGAATTTTGATATTACTATTCAGAGAAAAAGTTATCAACAGCAACGTTATAACGGTACTATGGGTAATTTTCAAAAGTTTTTTGAAAAAGGACACGGTTTTCAATATTGATCAAATTCATGGTTCCATCATTATTATCGGTATGCTGGCTTCAGAGGATCACCGAGTGGTATCAAATGAAATAGAGACACTATTAAGTGTTGGCTTACATGACAATGATGGGCAAGAGGATTTTGTTATGTCCAAATACACGTGTATTGCTCTAATAAAGTCACTACCTACAGCAAACCATTACAACTCATTGGTAGGCGATAAACTAAAGGATAACAATGTAAGTAACGAGCTGATGAACAAAATCTCTCAAAAGTTAAAACATTACTTGGTTAAGTATACAGAGAATCCAGACTTTTATCCCTTTGCTGAATCTGCTATTGATTGTTTATTCCGAATGAGCAATGAGCCAGAACTTTATTGTGAACAGATAATAATGTTGAAAAATAAGCAAACCTTTTCAAATGAGGATCAAAGCATTCCTAGATTTTCAAGAATTGCTGCTCTTTCCCAGTTTTTATTCTTAATTGGTGAAATGGCTTTGAAGTTAATTGTGTACTTGGAGCATTCAGAAACTCAATTCAAAAAAAGTAGAAATAAAAAGCAACAAGATACGATAACTAATAAGGACAAGGAGAAGGATAAAGAACTTGAAATGATAAGTAAAACAACTGATGATGACTTTAATGATTCCATCAACTACATAAGAGAAAATAAGATCTTACTTGGCTCTGACTCGATATTTGGACCATATTTGCCAATGGTCATTACTATATTGACCGAGAATGAGTACAAGTTTAGAAATTTTTTTTTGCAAAGAGTGGCATCCTTGACATTGTTAAAATTCATGTTGACTAGTAAAAAAGTTTGTGAGAGCAACTTGCCATTGTTAATTACTATAATGGAAAAATCTGAAGATCCTGTTGTTAGATCAAACTGTATTTTAGGCTTTGGAGACATATCAGTGACTTTCAACTCCTTGATTGATGACAATATAGAGTTTTTGTACAACAGATTGATGGATGAAGATTTATCTGTTAAGAACACATGTTTAATGACAATAACATTTTTGATCCTGGCAGGGCAAGTTAAGGTGAAGGGACATTTAGGTAAGATGGCGCTATGTTTGGTTGATAGTGATCTAAGAATTGTCCAAATGAGTAAAATTTTTTTCAATGAATTGAGTAGTAAGGACAATGCTGTTTACAATGGATTCTTGGATATCTTCAACTTTTTAAGCTCACATGAGGATATTTCAAGTGAAAATTTTCAGTTTATTGTTAAATTTTTAATGAGCTTTATTCAACAAGAAAGATATCAAAAGAATATCAACAATAAGTTAATGGCAAAATTAAAAACAGCCACAACAGAAAGTCAATATGACAAAATTGTTTATGTTTTACAGAACTTGATAAACAATAAAGATGAAAGTTTAGATAGCATTCTTGAAGAAGGTTTTAAGCCATCAGTATGAACTATGGCCTGAGTATTTACATGATATTAAGGAAGTTTGTATATATCACTTGGTAAAGATTTTTCTTAAAGGAGAATTACCATTTGAATCTTTTTTAGCTAAAACAAAATCTAAGTCCAGGTTTTTATGGAATGGTGTGTTGTTCTTTAAATGATGATCACACTCATCAACCAAACCCTTAATGAAAGTTTCTGAGCCATTTAAACTTTCACATCTTTTGATGTTCTTGGGATGCTTAGATTCACCGATAACTTCCAAGTCCAATTCGAAAAGAGTTTCGATGTGATCAGACGTGAAGGCTATTGGAACCAAAATCAATTTTTCCTTACCTGGAGTGTTCAGCTCTTCAACTATATCAGCAGTTTGAGCACCCAACCACGGCTTAGGGCCAACTTGGGATTGCCAAACTAGTCTATACTTGAATTGGAAGTTCAATTTCTCCATGACATTGTAAACAGTGGCAGCAACTTCAGCAGGATATGAATCACCCATGTTGATGACATCCATAGGCAATGAATGAGCAGAGAACAATATGGTTAGATCCTCTTCTTTGAAGTTTGGGTCTTCCTTTTTGAACTCCGCAACTTTAGCATGAATGTTTTCGGCAAAAGCAGAAGTCAATCCATCGTTCTTTGGCCACCTATCAATGATGGACCAAGAGATTTGATTATCCTTGTCCAAATCCTTTTTGTTTCTTATCAATTCATTAATGGAAGAGCCAGTCGTTGAGTACGAGAACTGAGGATATTGAGTGAATGCGACAGCTCTGGTTATACCATCATCAAGTAATTTCTTGTATGTATCCTTGCTCAAAGGTTGGGCGTATCTGAATGCAACATATGGCTTATGAGGAGCAGTTTCTGGATTTGTTTTATCCAAGGCCTCACACACTTTTTTGGCTTGGTATTCAGACCAATACTTGATAGGAGAACCACCACCGATTTCTGCATATTGCTTTTCAATTTTTGGAGTTCTAAAAGTGGATATAAATTTAGCAATCATTGGCTGGTATTTCTTGGAAATTGGAATCAAATCATAATCAGAAAACAATTGGTATAAAAAGTCCTTGACTTCAGGAATGGTTGATGGACCACCCATGTTCATAAAGACTATTGCAGTACCATTTTTGTTTTTGTTAGAAATGGTGGAGTTGTATCTGGTGAAGGTCTTTTGAATAGTTTTGTTGATATAGTTTCTGCAGAACAGCATTTTACCTAAAAAAGTTTATATTTGTGTATCAGTGTATCGTTGGGGAGTTCCTTTTCATTGTTTTTATTTGTAAACTCTTAGTAACAAACCAATTTATGAATTTACCAAGCAGTAAATAGTGTTGATAAATATAATAATACATATAGTATGACATCACTTGTTTAAATAGAAAAAAAAAATGAACTTTTTCCCACTCCAAAAAAATAGATAAATACAATAAAAGCATAAGCAAAATTAAAGCTAGTGTGTAGCGTCATTTGTAAATATCTTCAGAACAGACACCAAAATGTCTCTTTCATCAAGTAGAAACACAAAACAGGAGGGGTGAATTCTTATTGAAAGTGTTTACATTATGCTGCTATGGGTATATAATACGTGAGACAATATCTGATTTAGCAACATCTCCGTTATACAATCTTATATAACTGCTTTCTTTCATCGTTTATAATATCTTTATTGTTTTGAGGCAGAAATCTTGTTATCTGGCAATTGTCACGTGTACGTTTGTTACCATTTTGAAAATTCCAAGGGTATTTTCACCATAAAACTATATTTTATGCCCTTTGTGTTCCTTTAGAGACGAATAATTTAAAGGATCACATCAGTAACCTAAGGTTAAACCTTTCGAGTATAATCTTTGTTAAACTTTGTACTTATCTCAACTTCAAAGAAAAAAATATCAACTATGTCAGCATCTTTTCATATAAAAAATAATGTTGTTAACAACTTTGTTTTGAAACAAAATGAGCATCTGAATCTTCCTCATGAAATACTGTTTTTTGCTATTATTTTGATTTCTGCCTATTTCTTCAACTTTATCTATCTGCTGCTATTCAAATTCATCAATGTAGCATCAAAAAGAGATAATCTTAAAGCTGTTTTAAAACAGTTATACGTTTTATCTGTTGGTCTTTTTTACATCATTGGTGTTTTGAACAGCTTGGTTGGGTTCTACTTGATGTTTGGTATCTCCTTAGCTGTTTACTTGTCAACAAAGTACAACTACAAGAACTCCAATAGAATTCCAATGTTACCGTGGTATGTTCTTTTGACTTTGATTGTCTTGGTGTTATTCTGCCATGTGAAGGTAAACCTTATTGAAAACGGGGAAATACTAACTGGTGCATTAATGGTTCTTGTTATAAAACTTCATGAATTTTCATGGAACTGTCAAGATAATAGTTTAAGCCCGGATAAGTTAAGTGCCTTCCAAAAGGATAGAGTTATCACTGAATTTCCTAATTTATTGGAGTTCTACAGTTACGTGTTTTTTTACGGCACATTGATTACAGGGCCAGCATTTGAGTACAAGATCTTCATCAAATGGATAAAGTCTGATAACAACAAGCAAAAAATCAAGAATCCTGCTCTGTGGAAATTCGTCAAGGGTGTGTTCTTTTTAGTAGCCTTCTTTAAGTTGTCAGAAAACTATCCTGTAAGCATTCTGATCAACGAAAATAACTATTCCTTGATAAGGAAATTCTTTTTGCTGTATTTTATAGGAATGATTTTCAGATTTAAATATTATGGAGCTTGGTCACTAGCCGAATCCCTCTGTAACATGGTTCAATTGGGGTACGATTCAACAAACAATAACTATTGTTTGATCAAAAATGTTAATGTCAGAGGATTTGAATTTGCTCAAAATGTAAAAGGTGCTTTGGAAAACTGGAATGAAAGTACAAATCTATGGCTGAGAAACTATGTTTATATCAGATTCATCAATGTCAATAAAAACCCTACTTTAGCATCTCTTATAACATTCACTGTCAGTGCTAGTTGGCATGGAACCCATGCGGGTTATTACCTAACATTTGTTACCGGTTCCTTCTACCAGACAGCAGGTAAAGTCATTAGAAGATTTGTTAGACCTCATTTCAAAGTAGCCCAATCATCGATCACCATGTTGACATATGATGTTATCACATTGCTCGTTACCCAAGCAGCCTTTGGCTACTTAGTCATGCCATTCATCGTTCTGAACATAAAGGACTCCTTAACTATTTGGAAGAGTGTCTATTTCATTCCTCACGTAATGATAATCTGTCTGCAAGTTGCCAAGCCATTTTTGAAAAGAACAGCAGTGAAGACTCCAGCAAAGGTCCAAGTAACAATAAAGGATGATGACTTAAAGAGTATCTTGAAGGAAAAGTTTGAATACGAAAGTAAGCAAAAGAAAGATTAGTAAGTAAAACAAGTTGATACTCTGAACGACCACTAGTTAACCTTTGCTAACATAAGTAATATGTATGATCCATAAAGATAGCTCTTTGAAATCAATGAATGCTTCCATTCTAGATTAATTTTCAGCAGTGATCACACCAGTAGCTGTCAGTAAGGTGTTTAGCACCGATTTTGGTAACAAAATATTTTTTCTTTTTTGTTTTTTTTTTTTTTTCACACACGTACTTTCTCTCTTTAGTTTTATGGCATTTATAAACCAAATAGTTAAAGAACATATAACACACACTTTAACCAGATAGGTATTCCAAGAAGACATAGAGATCAAGAAAAATGGAAGCAAATAGTGGTGTTTTGAAATATGACAACTCAAACAAGCAATTCTCCATTAGTACTCCAGAGTATGTCAAGGATGTGTTTGAAATCAATCACTTAGTCAATAGTGCTGCCAATATGAAAGGGGCCTCTTTGGATGAATTGCATTTTAAAAGCTATACAAAGACGCAAGAAATAATCAAGAACAAATCATTGAAAATCAGACAGCAAATCACCGAGATTCTTCAAAAGTCCATGATGAACCCAGAAAACAGAAAGGCAAATTTGCCCCAAATAGAAAGTTTAGTGACAGAGTGTCAACAGATGATAGAGGAGAAAATAACTGGTGATCTATCTGGTTATGCCTTGTACACACTTCCATTTGATATGGAGTATGATGAAGAGCATTGCAATGGTGAAATCAACTCAAAGAACCTGGGTGATGGAAACAAGAATGGTGTTTCAATGCTAGAGAACCCATTCCAGGTAACCATGGAGGAATTAGAACTAGCATATATGACATACATCACTTGTTTGAATGCTAGATTGAGAGTGAAGTATGAAACTGTTGAAAAGCAAGTCATTCCAGAAAAAAACCAAACAATGATCAAAACAACCTTTGAAAAGACCAAGGAAGCGGAGAGTGACATCAAAATATTGCTGGAGACTTTAAATTTGGTTAAAGAACTAGGAATGAGAACAATCACAGCTTTGGAACATGCATTTATGGAAACAGACCTGTTATTCAAGCTAGGCAGCATCAAGGAGGCTAGAAACAAGCTGGAAGATGTGAAGCCAGAGTTTATTACTTTAACTAATGGCTTAGTTCAAATGGGATTAATAAATGTTCAAGAAAAAAAAATTGTTGTAGAAAAGCTTGAACAACTAACAAAGCAGCATATATCTTCCAAGTTACCAGGTAAGAGTCCTAAGGATAAACTAGTATTGTGGCAGAATTTCAACGCCACTTTAGAAAGAGTACAAAAGGCTAGTGAAAAGGAATTTGGACTGTAATATACATGCTCAACAATGATTGTTTCTCTAACTCGTTGATACCATCATTACATAACGAAATATAAGAAGGATTAGCTTTACTTTGCATTTGTTTTTTTTTTTTTTTTTTGACAGAAAGTAATTATATAAGGGAAAAATTAAATAAAGAAAAAATTACTAAATCTATATAAGTCTGCTGTTTGTATGTTCTTGGTACAAACATTGTTTAGCTTTTATTCTCAATATAGTAAACTATAAATCAGCATCATCTTCATCAGGTAATGGCAAAGCAGTGGCTTGTTCCATTTCTTGTTGGTATTGTTGCATTAATTGTTCATCAACTTGGACTTCAGGAGGAGCTAAGGCAGGAGAGGAAACAAATTCTAGTTGAGGAGAACCAGCTAACTTTCTGGCTAACCATAAGAATGGCTTTTCGAAATTGTAGTTAGATTTAGCAGAGATGTCGTAGTATTGTAAGTTTTTCTTTCTGTGGAAGGTGATGGTCTTGGCCTTGACTTTTCTTTCCTTGACATCAACCTTGTTACCACACAAAACAATTGGAATGTTTTCACAAACTCTGACTAAGTCTCTGTGCCAGTTAGGAACGTTCTTGTAGGTGATTCTGGAGGTGACATCAAACATGATGATACCACATTGAGCGTTGATGTAGTAACCATCTCTCAAACCACCGAACTTTTCTTGACCAGCGGTATCCCAACAGTCAAACTTGATTTCACCAAAGTTGGTGTGGAAAGCCAAAGGATGAACTTCAACACCAATAGTGGCAATATATTTCTTTTCAAATTCACCAGTTAAATGTCTCTTGACAAAGGTGGTTTTACCGGTACCACCATCACCAACTAAAACTAACTTGAAAGTAGGAACTTCTTGAGGAGCAGACATGTTTTTGTTTTTTTTTTGATTATAGATTTATGTGTTTATACAAAAAAAAGTTGTTTTCAATTCTTCTTTTTGGTTTTTTCCTTTATTTTTTTTTAGTTTTTATTCAAAATTATATTGTACCGATGTAATAAAGAAAAGATTTTATAATTTCAATTTAAATAAATTAAAAGAAACAAAAAACAAAAATATAAGAACCTGTGTTAAGATGTCAAGTATGATTAGTGTTTTAAAGATGATCTAAGAGAAATCAACATGTAAAGCTTCAAATTAGCAAAAAAAAAAATAAAAGAGTAAGTATGCTTGCAAAGAATTATATAGAAAGTTGAAAAAGTAGTGTTTATTTGATCTTCTTAAAGCAGGAAAAGGTATACTCTAAAAGTTAAAATATATATTTTTGCCACCCAAAACCAAAAAATCAAAAAAAAGAAAAGAAAAAAAAAAAATTTTCTATGGCTAAACAAAAATAATATTTGCTACCAAAACAATATGGGGAAATTGGTGAAAAACATATAAAAATTAATGTATCTGTTGATTATATTTGATTACTTAATACGGAAACTGGCGTTCTACTAATTAAATCTTTTAAAAAAAAAAAAGAAATATACTTTTATAGCTATGTCTAAATATACACGTGATCAGTCGGATATAGAGATAACATTAAAGTCCGAACACTAAATGTATGTGCTTCTTCAATGAAGGCAGTTAGGTCCGGTATTGGAGGCACACAAAAAAAACAACAATATTTATTACAAGTACCCCTAAAACTAGATAAATGACACAAAGGTAAAAATCTGTGGTGGTGTAAAGAAATAGCCGCCAATTATTTAGTTTTTTTCCCTAAATATTTTACCTTATTAAACCCTCTTCCATTCATTTGCTTACAGATTTTATTACCGAATCAATACTTCTCTTTTGTTAAAAGTGTGGGTATACAAACAGTGTACACAGTTTAGTCTATACATCCACCAACATGAATATAAACAAATATAACTTTATTACACAGTTTCTTCGTATACATTCATATCTTTTACACTCAAAGTATATACAAATTTCCTTTTACAATAGCTTATCTGCGAATATGACAATAAATTATGCGATGAGTAATATGTTTGGAATGTAGAAATTTTATAAAACATATCTGTCATTGATAAAGCTTCCATTTGAAAAAGAGTGGTTTCCGTCAAACAATAAATAAAATGGTTAGTGTTGTACCAAGTTGTTTGAATACTATATAAAAGCAGCTTTTTGTTTCTAAGGATTATAGATACATCGCATTTTATTACTTTTAACATTTTGGAATATTAGATAGAGATGTATGAAAAAACCAATAAGCAAAAAAAAAAAATAATCTTACATTTTAATTGAAATGGTTAAAGTTCTTCACGGTGACTTGAAATACGGCTTTTACCCCGTTTTTAGAGACATTCCCTACATAAACGAAGATGAAACTGGTATTCCATCTGAAGATGCCGATCAATCATCAATTGCAACTAGCCCTTCATCAACTGAAAAAATATCTGGTGATGTTGCTAAGAAATCCTTGGTTTCAGATGAATCTTCTGAGAAGCAAGTCATTCCTGAATCAACTAAGTTGTTGGAATACAGAGATGAAGCTCGCAGACCTTGGTACAAGTTCTTTGATGAGTTAGAATACTCACTTCCAAAGGCTCAAAGAGAGGCCAACAAATTGGCATGGTTTGGCCCATTCCAAACAAAAGAGGAAAGATGGACTGTTATCAAGTTGGATCTGACCTTGGCTGTTGTCTCCATGCTTGCATATTGGTCAAAGTACTTGGATGCTGTCAACTTAAATAATGCTTACGTTTCTGGTATGTCTGATAAACTAAACTTGAAGGGTGGTGACTTGACTGATATTCAAAATATTACTAATATTGGTACAATTGTTTTCCAGCTTCCTTTCCTTTTCTTCTTAGACAGAATCCCATTGGTTCCTTACTTGGTCACAGTTGAAATTATTTGGTCTTTTGCAACCTTAGGTGCTGGTTTCTCCACAAATGCTGCTCAACTAAAGGCCTGTAGATTCATCATCGGTATGATGGAATCAAATTCTTACCTTGCCTACCAATACTTGATTGGTGGATTTTATCCTTCATCCATGTCTACCACCAGATCCGCTATCTACTACTTAGGTTCAGCTGCTGGTTCCTTATCCTCAGGCTTTTTGATGGCCAGAATCAAAAAGGATCTAGGTGGAGTGAATGGCTATGAAGGTTGGCAATGGAACTTCTTTATTGATTGTATCATTGGTATTGCCATTGCTGTTTTGGCTTTCTTCACCTTACCTGGTAACTCACCAGATAAGATCTCTTCTATCTGGTTAACAGACAAAGATGTTCAACATATTAGAAAGTATAATCCTGGTTACAGAAGCAAGGTCTTGGACACCAAGGATCTGTTAAGTTGGAAAAGCTGGAAAAAGCTTTTCACAGGCCACAAGGTATATGTCTGTGCACTATACACTGCTTTCTGCTGGTTGTCTTCAAATGCTTCATCAGGTTCTTACCTTTTATGGTTGAAGTCATTAAAGAGATACAGCATTCCTGAACTTAACAATTTATCTGTTATTCCTTCTGCTATCTTTTTTGGTTTGCTACTATTTGCTGCCTTCTGGTCAGATGTCTTCGAATCCAAATACCAAGCGGTCATCATATCCCAAGTATTAAACATGTACGGAAACATTGTATTGTCCATCTGGAATGTGTCTGAAAGTTTGAAGAAATCAGCCTTTTACTTACAAATGGCTGGTTGGATGTCTGCTCCTCCAGTTTATATGCAACTTGCTGCTATTTCTAAGCATGATACCACTGAAAGAGCCCAAATCTTGGTTGTGAGTAATGTCTTTGCTCAGTCATGGATGACTGCAACTAACAAGCTAAACTGGAACTCTGCTGATGCTCCTACTTATCCAAAGGGTTTCCCATTTGTTGCTTCAATTGCAGGTATTTTGGGTGTTTCTTCTGTTATCTTCCTATACTTCCAAAAGCAATACGATAGACAAAATGCTAAGAGCAACGGTATTATTCTATACAATTCCGAAACTGGTGAAAATTACCCACCAAGCAAAGAAAACATATAATCAATTTGGCATAATGCATGAAAGAATTACTGACAATCACTAATAAATTAATACTTTTTTATTTTTAAATAGGTCTAATATATAATCCCATTAATTAGTTTATAAAGAAAAACAGAACAAAACAACTGCTGGATCTAATAATGTCTTTTAATTACATGGTTAATTTTAATATTGTTTCTCAGGAAGCATTGAAATAATCAATTGGAATTGATGATCGTATTTCTCATTTTTTAGACCAAATGTCCGATATTCGGTCACATCAAATCACGTGAAAGCTGACTCCAGCTTTTCAGAAAACCCTCTATTGTAAATCTGATTAAAAAAAAAAAAAAAGAAAAATTTTTCCAGAAAAAAAATATTAAGAATCAATTGAGTTGAATTTATTTGGAGAGACCTATTATTTATAATGTACTTGATAGATAAAGCATTAGTTTTAAATTGATCACAAAAACCCAATCTAACAAAATATTAGCTTATAATCATAAAGTCTGTAACATGTTAAGAAGAACTGTGATCAATCAATTGAAGAGAGCTTCATACTCTTCCTACAACGATGTCCAATTTGGTAATGAAGCCAGACAGAAATTATTAAAGGGTATCTCCACCTTAGCTGATGCTGTATCCTCGACCCTAGGTCCAAAGGGTAGAAACGTAATTATAGAACAACAGCATGGTATTTTGCAACCAAAGATCACCAAGGATGGTGTTACCGTTGCTAGAGCCATTACTTTAAAGGATCCGTATGAAAATTTAGGTTGTAAGTTACTTCAACAAGTTGCATCCACCACCAATGAAGTTGCTGGTGATGGTACAACTTCCGCCACTGTCTTGGGTAGAGCCATTTTTGAAGAGTGTGTCAAAAATGTTGCTGCTGGCTGTAATCCAATGGACTTGAGAAGGGGTACTACCTTGGCTGTTCAAAAGGTCATTGAGTTTTTGGAAGCTAACAAAAAGGAAGTTACCACCAGTGAAGAAGTTTTACAAGTTGCAACCATCTCAGCCAACGGTGACCACTACATTGGTAAAATCATATCCCAAGCCATGGAAAAGGTCGGCAAAGAAGGTGTTATCAATGTCGAAGCTGGTAACCAACTAGAAGACAAATTAGAAATTGTTGAAGGTATGAACTTTGAAAAAGGGTGGGCCTCTGGATACTTTGGTATGAATGCCAACGCTGACGGTGGCAACAAGCAAGAATTCAATAAGCCATTGGTCTTTATTTCTGAATTCAAACTAACTCAAGCCAAGCAAGTCTTGCCAGCTATGGAATTAGCCAAGAAAATGAACAGGGAATTAATCATCATAGCTGAAGACATCGATGGAGAAGCTTTAACCTGTTGTGTCCTAAATCATGGAAGAAACGTGATTAGAAACTGCGCTATTAAGGCTCCAGGTTTTGGTGATAACAGAAAAAACATGTTGCATGACATTGCCATTTTAACCGGTGGCCAAGTCTTCTCTGAAGATTTCGCTAAATACCCAGAGAGTATAACCCCGGAAGACTTTGGTTCCTGTGACAATATTCAAGTCACCAAGAGTTCTACCTTGATTTTGGGAGGTCACGGTGATAAAAGCAGATTAAAAGATAGAGTTGAATACATTAAAAACACCTTAAAGGATGGTTCTATTACTGATTATGAAACTGAAAAGCTTCAAGAAAGACTTGCCAAGTTAGATGGTGGTGTGGCCTTGATTAGAATTGGTGGCGCCAGTGATGTTGAAGTTGGCGAAAAGAAGGACAGATATGATGACGCCTTGAACGCTACCAGAGCTGCTGTTGAAGACGGTATATTACCAGGTGGTGGTACTGCATTGTTGAAGGCCACTCAAGTCTTAAATGATCTACCTGTTGACAACTTTGATCAAAAATTGGGTGTTGATATTATCAAGAAGGCTATTACTAGACCATCAAGAAAAATTATTGAAAACGCTGGTTTGGAAAGCTCTGTTATCGTTGGTAAACTAACTGAAGAAAACAGTGAATATTTAAAGAACTTCAACTTTGGTTATGACGCTGCCAAGATGCAATACACCGACATGTTGGAAAGTGGTATTATTGATCCATTCAAAGTCGTTAGAACTGGGTTACTAGATGCTAGTGGTATTGCCACTTTGTTGGCCACCACTGAAGTTGCTATCGTTGACTCTAGAGAACCAGCTGCCAAGAAACCAGGTATGCCGGGTATGCCGGGTATGATGTAACTTGAGAATGTCTGAACCATCATATTCTGAAATTCAAGTAATGATTATTTGGCCAAGCAGAGTTTGAATAAAAACTATATTGCAATGTACCTTAATTTGTCAATTGGATTTGGTTTTTTATTTTGTGATACTTTGAAAGGGTTTTCATCTCTTTGTATATAGACTTTGACATGTAAATACGTTTATATTTATTATTTACAGGCAATCCAAAGTTGTATTCCTTTTTTAATTCATGATTACTACTTTATTTTATGAAAGTTTACAATTAAAAAATTCAAAAAATTATTTTATGTTTTCTTTGGTATTTACTTTTAGTGAAATATTTGTATTGCTAATAATGTAAACATATCAGCATACAAAATCAGTTATATGAATGTTCTATACTAAATCTACAGTAATCTAACTTCTAGCCATATATGAGTTCTTAGTTATAATGATTAATGCTTGTACAACGCGATGCGTCCTACGGAAACGTTTCTTTTTTTATGTATCTAATTTATCCAGCTTTAATGAATTTCCCTAGAAAAAAAAAATTTAAATAATTAAACTAGTATTCAAAGAAATCGCTCTTCAGGTTAGTAAGTTTTTAGTATCCAAACCTGACCATTAACCATACTTCCAACCCTACATTGCACTACTATATAACAGTGTAGAAAAATTATAATTATGGCTGCTTTTGAACTGCCCATTGTTGTTAACAATAAACATAAAAGACGAAACAAAAACCTTCTTTATAAAAAATATTTCATTTACAGGTTTCTTTTATCACAGCTTGAATATGATGTTAAACCCAATGCCAAAAATAACAAGAAGCAAAAGATGTTGAAAAAGCTTTTCAACAAAAGGCTTTTGTACTTTAAAGAGAAATACATAATGTCATTTGATAGACCTCATCTGTCCTACGAGGAATGGTATCCAAGGCAGTTCATAAAAGAGGAAACATTAAAGGAAGACGAAACATCATTACCCCTCGAGAATCAAAACGATGTGCAAATACAACCTGATTCTATTGAAAATGAAATCCATGAAGGCAGCGATGCCCCAATTATAGATTTATCATACCATAAATTTAACAAATGGTACTCCAATAGTATGGTGAAAGAACTTAGGAAACAGAATAGATCCATACTATTAAACACAACAAAAACGGATGAACTTGAATCTTTTGATAAACAGTATATTAAAAAATCACTGACTCATTTCAAATCAAAGGATTTTGTAACTGAATTTACTGAAAACCACATTATAGATAACAATTTCAAGCTGAGAACAACTTCAAATGTTATGCAAATTTGGCATGTTTCAATTTTGAAAAGAAACTGGAATAGAGCATACAGATGTATGTCAATAATTCTGCGTACAGAAAACGTGGATATAAAGCAGATATACTCATTGATAATTGTAACTTTACAGAATTATGAATTTAACCACCAAGAAACGTCTGGGTTCTCTGAAAAAGATACATTACTGGATTTCTTAAAATGGACAACTTTCAATAATAGTCCCTTAATGAGGATAAACTTAAGTAAAATACAAACTACTAGGTTTCCATTCAACAGGACTATTAAGACATTTAGCATCATACCTCACACAATATACTATTACTTCTTTTACAATATACTGAAACATTATCATGACTTCATGGAATCACACCAGAAATCGGAGATCACAAATTTTAAAACTTTTTTGGCTTCAATTGAAGAAATGATGCTGGTTCCTCCCTTTGAACAAGATTTCTTGTTTAAATATTATTTAGGTTTATCTTACATGATTTTGGTAGACTTTTTTAGTATACTATTGGATGACCCTAAATATCTTTCAAAGGAAGAACTAGCCAGAAATGTCAATTTATACTTGAACAAATCCATCAAGATCTTCAAACAGCTGGGTATTCCAACAGATCTCAAAGACGTTGACTCATCCAAATTAAATGGAAACACTCAAAACTTGTACTACGTCAATAAAAAGTCTTTGTCTGAACAGTTGAAATTTCTGCAAGCCAAAATTTTTGGTACATCCCCTACTTCAACTTCATCAGAAGAATCAAGCTCTTCGGAAGAGCATAATTCATACATTGATGATTCATTTGAAAAGCAATTTGAGAATAAAATCGACAATTTAAAAGAAGATGATTATAAAAGTAAAAAAATTTTCTCTGATATAGATGAAGACGAAATGTTTAGACAGGAATCCATGATGTTTGAAAATTTAAATGGAACCAGCACTCAAAAACAAAAAGATGAGCAAAGTTCCCAATTTTGGATGGATTAAAACAAAAAATACATTACCAAAATTCCTTTATGTTTATTTATACATTTCTATCTTGGCTCAACAAAGAATCAAAGCTATATAAGAAGTAATCTGCATGTTTCTTCAAATAGGTATAAACCCAGAAGTATCGATTTCAATATTAATCTTTTTTTTTGTCATTTTCTCGTTTTCATCTGTAAAGTAATAAAAATTTGCTTTAATGCTATGCTTCAAACAAATGGATGTCTCGTCTTTGTACCCATGATATGTCCCTATAGTGAGCTGTTCGGTATCATTTTCATAAACAGGTATTTTGTTTTTTGAGAAATTGAATGTACAACAGTCTTGACCCTCCTGGTTGTCATGAGGATCATTATATTCAAAGCTATCATCCGATTCATAACTTCCTTTATCTTCATTAATATGGGACTGGAAACTCCTCGATGAAATATCTGGTTGATCATTAGATTCGGAATCTACGGAAATATCGTTTGTTGTGTTTTCATTAGACTGAGCAATATTTACATCCACATTACTTGTGGCTTGACGTTTGCTCTGCTGATCTTTATCTGGATTGTCTCTATTTTTATTCTTGTAAAACACTGAGCTTCTAATTCTTCCATTAACCGGATCAAAAATGTCCATTCTACACATGGGACAACTCTTGGATCTTTCAAACCATGACTTTAGACAATACATGTGTAAAAAATGCCCACACGGTAATGTCTTAGGCTTATACTTGATTAAAGCATCCTTTATGATATTATCATCAGCCTTAACTTTATGATTTTTCATGGCAGATTTTAACTGTGCCTTTGTTGGATACAATGAATCCATACATATAATACAGGTATCATCTTCTATGCATTCTGCTTCTGTTGGAGAAGGTAATTCTTGAAGTTGCTCATATTTCTCGTAGATACTCATTAAGTTTTTAGAGATAACCACTGTAGAATGAAGCTGAGACAGCATCTCATTACTGACAAGAAGAGAGACAGCTGAGACTCTGCTCTTTGTGTAAGCTATCAAAACCCGAGTCATAATATGTAACACGTCACTTGCTAGGGAAATCATTAACTCAATTCTATACTTTTGCTCAAAGGTATCATTATATCCGAATATACCTTCGTCATCATCATCCATTTCTTCTTCACTATCTGAAAAAGAAGATTCTGTTTCATTTTCATTAGCTTTATTTATTTGTCTCATAGACTCTCTCAGCTTAAGCATAGTATTGTCTCGCTGACATTTCAACTTGTATGCCTCTACTAAATTCAATACAGAAAAGCACCAAGTTGATGCGGTCTTTATACTCAGTAATGTGAAAAACAAACTACATAACCACGTTAGCATATCAGAATCATGCGTTGATTTGCCAACGGAATTTCCGACCATATTGAATCTCCAAGCATTAACAAATGAAATCAAAGTTAAAATGAATAATATTACAAAATACCGAGATTGATAAAACTTCATTACAAAATAGAAGTTACTGACTTTCAATTGTTTTTTGTCTTCCTCCAATGAATCACCAGTAAACAGGTCTTGAGCATAATTATCATCATTATTTCTTGTTTGATGGTTATATTCAACAGTAAACTGGGAATATATCATTTTCAATCTCTCTATATTGATCCAGTGAATCATTTGTAAAGAAATGGACATGATGACATACATTATGATATTAAGATTAAAGTTGATCTTTGATTCTTGAACAATATTTTTGATATCTCTAAATGAATAATCATCATCCAATCTTCCCGCGTTCATGAAAAATGCAAACATTACTATTTCGTTTACAACTGTTGATAATGTTCTGGCATTTACATTTTGGGTTTCAATGAGTCTTAACTCTCCAAAGAGAATCCATTTGATTAATATCGTGTTGACAAAAAAATAGCTGTTAAACAGTATGAAATTTAAGGTGATCAAGTAAGAGATATTATAGACAGGTGCTGAGTTAATATCACTAACAAATAGATCATTATTAGAAGAAAATAATAAAAGTAAAAGCTGCAATCCACTACTACAATTTGACAGTGCATTTATGAGTACATAGCCAAACAGCACATATGTCAAAAAGCCATAGAAAAGCTTATGATATTTTAAAAAAAAATCAGAAGACATGATGTTCATTCAAAATGGGCTCTGTGTTGTTTGGTGATTCTTTGAAGTACTTCGTTTAATGATTAATAAAAAGTTGTATTTTTTAAAGGATAAATTGTTTTTAGAAGCGTGTCAAACGTGATATTTGAATTTATTCGGATATAAAAACATCCGTTACTATATTTTTTTCTGATTATGCTTAAAATCTACTGTATGTCCGAAACTGGAAGTGGTAGAGTAAATAAATCGTACAATTTGTTAAGATGATATTCACTTGTTGTTTTTTTGTTGGATCTATTTCTGAAAAAAAAAAAAATGAAAAAACACTTATAAACTCTTTACTCTGAAATACATAAACTGTATATATTGTGTTCTTCTACTATCTATCTACTCAAAAAGCTATCACAATAAAAACCACAACAAAGAAAATTTATAAATAACTCTATAAATATTTATATCTATATACCCCTGATATATTTTTGAATAGTAACTATAAAATAATCATTTCACCATGAGCTCTACCACTAAAACATACCAGGATATCTTTACCTTATTTGATAAAAAAAATGAGGGTTCTATTTCTAAGGAAAAAGTAGGTGATTATCTAAGGGCCATAGGTTACAACCCAAGCGAACAGCAAATTAAGTCCATCATTGCTTCCGCAAACAACCAAGACTCCTACTCTTTTGAAGCATTGAACAACATTATCGATGAAAACAATGATATCTTACAATCAACCATAAACAAATCAGTTAAGGACTTTGTCAAGGCATTCAGAATATTTGACACCAACCAAACTGGAAAAATAGCTGTTGGTGACTTGAAATATATGTTAACTAGTCTAGGAGAAAAATTGTCTAATGAAGAATTCGATGAAATCATTAAAGGCGTCAATGTCGATGACAACGGTATGATTAACTATGAAGAGTTTATCAAGGAAATCTTGAGTAACTAATTTAAGATGAAAGAGTTGACTATTTGTGTTAAACAATTGCAATTAACATTGGAATATATATTTTCTCTTTTCTTTAAATCGAAAAAATAACGTGTTACCTTAAGCCTTTATTATTGATTTGAATAGCTCTCCACTCAGCAACTAAAATATTCTCATCACTTATTTTGGTAAAAAGTTTCCTACAGTAAATGTTGGCAACCCAAACGTGTCTCTTTTCACTATGAAGAATGAGCTGCAGTCAATGTATTTCCCCTTTTTCGGTGTTAGTATTCTCATCGTGGGAACATTCACAAATCCTGTGTAATCGGAGTAGCAAACAGCCTTGAAGTTTTTAAAAAATACTAAAGATGATTCATCGTCTAATATTTCTATAACAAAAGTCATTTTCCCTAGCAGTTGCTGTCTGGTCCAGCCAGTCAACATTAAGAATTCATCATTCACATAGGAAATTTGACCTGTTCTTCTCCACACTATAGTAGGGTTCCCCACCTCATTGATGAACGATGCATACTCCAAAAGTGTTCTTTGAAAGCAGTGCTCCATGAATATCATGTCCTCTTCCTGAAAATTAATACAAGAGGCAATAAAAACAGGCCTAATTGCTGCAATATCATAGCAGATCCGTATAACGTCTTTTTTGTGAAACCTCTTCTTGATATACTCTAGTAAGGCCGTAAATCCATGTGTGTGTAAAAATGGCTGAGTTATTTTGGAGTAAATGTCACTAGGCTTGGTGTATTGTAGAGAATGCGTCCACTCTGGATTAGCAACTATGTGTGATTTATCTGATTGATCCAGTTCCAGGATAAATGACTTCCCTTTCTTCTGGTTCCCATCACGATCTCGCTCTAAAAAATCAGGTATGCATTCCTTTTTATCTAAGTTGATTGTGACATAATTCGTGAACTCTTTTCCACTCTTATTTGCTTCGTCATTCTTTTTATTGGTTTCATACTCATCTTGATAATAAAAACTTTCGTTATTAAAACTTGCTTCACTAGAATCATCCAATGGTACCAGTGGGAAGTGTTGATGAAGCATATTAACATCTGTTTGAAACATCAATTCAAATCCCTTGGGGCCTAAATATTTACAAATTTCCAACCTTTCTCTTTTTCGTTGTTTCCTGATCATCTTCTTTTGATAGTTTATTTGCTGAGAGTTGAAATCGTTCACGGCAATAACAGGAAGACCACTTACATGCATGCTTGTATCATTTTTTTTAACAGTATTACTTCGATAGCTGCTGAAACTACTTCCTGAAGAACTTGACCCATCGGTAAATGTTTCTTCAGCTTTATCATAGACATGTCCATACTCAAACATATTCTTCTCCGTTCTGGTGGTATTATTGTTGAAGACTTGTTCAGAACCATTCTCATATCCATTTTGACTTTTTTGTGACTTCAGATCCACATAAGGCGAATGAGAGCTTTCATTTTGGCTATAATGTTCTTCACTATAGATCGAATCCTGCTTGTAAAGCGGTTGGTGTTCAAGGTCTATGTTATTTTCAAGGTGAAGCTTATTTTCACAGTTTATTTTGCTAGAGTTTGGAGCTTCAATTGTATCCTCACCTTTAAAAACGCCTATCTTTTGAAAATTGCGTTTGCTGGTACTGTCTTCTGCCTTGACTTTTTTAAAAGGTGTTCCCTCTGTGATTGGTGAGTGTTTTTTTCTGGCAAAGTCTACACATTCAACTTCTTTTTCTATGCATGTTTGACATGGCCTTTTTCCTGAACAAGAAAGATGTTTTTTGTGGCAATAATTACAAGCTTTCTTGTAAGTTCTCTTCTTTTTAATTGTTAGATATGTGGATGGTTTAGGAGGCTTGAAGGCTTCAACTTGAAACTTTGATGCACACATGTGATTACAATTAACTTTAGTAGTTCAGAAGCTTTATACGCAAGTTCTAATGATTTACAATTGTTTTCAATGGTGTTTGTTAATTTAAAAAATAGAATTGATGCTCTCTTTGAAGATGTTCAACATATTTTGAAAAAAAAAAAAATAAAAAAAAAAATTCACGGAAACCTTAAGCCTATTTGGTAGGGACAAATTAATGTAAATGCGAAGAGGATCCCTATTTTGTAGATTACTAAAAATAAGCATGGGTCACCCCTTCTTAAATCGTATCCACCTGTAGAAATATCTTTTCATTTTGAGAGACAACTGTCACCAGGTTCACTTTTTTCTTTTTATGTGAGCATATTCTAGGCACCTTGCATATATACACTAAGGAGGCGTTACCTGAATTGCAAACGGATCATAAAATCACAATTTTGAACGGGTAGCTGATCTGCTAGCTACAAATTTTGGTGTCAAATTCACATGATTTTGCTAAAGAAGAATGCATCGAACTCGCAATTAGGAAATTGTAATCTTGTTTTTGAACTCAAATAATTCAGCCTTTCTTGGATACAGCAAATAAATGATCATATATGTGCTGTTGTTTTAAAAGAAAACAGCCAGTTCATAATAAGTTTTTAATTAATTGAAATAAAACTAGTATTTATAGATGACTTAAAAAGAATATCCTTGCTGAGCCCATATCAAAAAATAAAAAACTGAAAAAAAGCTACTCATGTTAGCTAAGACGATATTTCAATAAGTAATTCCTAACTAAAAAAGAAAAGTTAAAATACACATAATTTCTAAGTAAATAACCTATGCTAAAATACGTTTTGATTCAAGAAAGAACTAATTACCTTCTCTTAAAATAACGCTTTTTCTTTGTATGTTTGTAGCTCACGGAAGCTTTTCTTTTTGAGCCAGCTACAGAGGCTTTACTGTTGGTCTGTAGTTCCTTTAGTTTTTCTTTACTCAAAGTCGTATTATTTTCTAAAATATCATTCATTCTGTTTATACTAGTTCCACTTCTCACATAACCAGAAACACAATATCCGGAATTTGGTCTAGAACTATTTCTTGAGGGTGTTTCCACTGTTGGTATCGAAAATGCCAAGCTTAGAGGCTTATTCAAATCATGACGATATTTCACGTAAGAATGTGTGAACTGGGCTTTGGTTTCAGATTTTTCAAAGAGACACTTCTCATCCATTAGCAGCTGTATCACTCTTTGTAGATCCTCTTTGTAATACTGAGAGCCCTTTCCGTGTTCAGGTAATAGATCATGACCATTCTGAACAATTTTTTGAATTCTAGATCCTCTGTAGACATCAATCACGTAATTTATTGTTACATCCCATGTTTGAGTTTTTTTCACAATACTGATAATATCTTTGGCTGTTTCTGAAATATCCCTGACTTCCACAGTATTTGTGGATTTACAATTGTCACAAGTCTTTCTACATTGTTTTGGGTCAAAATTCTCATTGAAATATTGTAAAACTAGCTTTCTTCTACAATCTATTCTGTTGGAACAGTAGTTCAAAACATTTCTCAACTTATCCAGATGCCTGTCTTTCAAAATCTGACTTTTCAGCCCTTTATCTCTTTTGATCTGTGATTCAATGCTTTTAAAGTCTGCAAATTGATAATACAAAGTACAGAATGCTGTTTTACCATCTCTTCCACCTCTACCACATTCTTGATAGTATCCTTCCAAACTTCTAGGAATGGAGTGGTGGTACACAAATCTTACATCTGGTTTATCAATGCCCATACCAAACGCTACTGTTGCACAAACTATCTTTATATCCCCTGACTGCCACATATTCTGAACATTTGTTCTATCTTCATTACCCATTCCTGCATGGTAAAAAGCTGCTGATAAACCATTGGTCTGCAGCATATTAGCAACACTCTCACATTGGGTTTTAGAGTTACAATAGACAATACCAGTGAATCTTGGGAATCTTATCTTAATTTCATTTATCATTTCAAAAGTTGAGTTTTTGTTTTTTGGTCTAACCATATAGATAAGGTTTGGACGATTGAACGTTTGTTGGAAAACATGCGCATTTTGTATTCCTAGCTGGTTCAAGATATCAATCTTTACCTTCACAGAAGCTGTGGCTGTTAACGCCATCATTGGAATATCTGGATACTCTTTCTTGAAGAATCCTAACAGCTTATAATCAGGTCTAAAGTCATGGCCCCAACTTGATACACAATGTGCTTCATCGATGACAATTCTGGCTAAGTTTCCTGAGTCATACAGCATCTTAATTGTATTTTTACATTGTTGTGACTTGCTCAACATTTCTGGAGATAAATATATCATGTCTAACTCACCATTTCTAAACATTCTAAAGGCGTCTTTTCTTGATTGTGCTGATTCCTTTGAGGATATCATTTCTGCATTAATGTTTAATCTTTTCAAATGTTCAATTTGATCTTGCATTAAAGAAATTAATGGCGAAACAACTACTGTGGTTTCCATTCTACCTCTTTTGACTATTGCAGGTAGCTGATAACATAGAGATTTACCTCCACCTGTAGGCATCAGGACAAAGACATCTTTCCCGCTCAAAACAGCATTTATAGCGTTTAGTTGATTTTCTCTGAAAGAAGTTAAGTTAAAAACATTCTGTAGCTTATTCTCGAGTTCATCAGACCATGGAAATCTTTCATTTCCGGCAGGCTTATTAGCTACAGGCTCGGAGGCGGATCTGCTATTTATTTGCTTCAATACAGCAGCTTCGAGCTCTGAGTCACTGTCAGTGGCTATTTCCAAGTCACTGTAGTTGTTACCACTGTGATCCGATATGACTTGGACATCTTCTTCAGAAACACTCTCCAAATCAAAATTCAATGATGTCTTTTCTCTTTTTACCATAGGCTTGGTATTTTGGGATGAAATCTCCTCAAAGTCTTTATCTATTACTTCTAAGTCTATCTCAGATACATTAGCTTCTCTCTCGTCCTCGTTATTATTATTGATTTCTATGATTTCAAAGTCATCATCTGATGACTCCACTATAATGTTGCTACGCGAATGGTCTTGACGAATAGAGTTTTCGCTAAGAATCAGATCAACCTTCGCTTTTTCTTGGGAATCCTCTTTAATCAAATGACTATCAAATGATGATTCATCACTAAGTTGGCTCATCGATGGATGATAAGAATCATCTCCACGAAGATCTTCATCACCATCATTCTCAATGAATTCCTTATCACTTATATGCACACTGTACTGTTGTTGCGAATCAAAATAGTCAGAGTGTTCAGACTCTGCATCGTCTGTTATTTCCGTATTGGATGTTCTATTAAAAGACAGTTTCGCCAGGGATACATTATCCATATTATCAGAGGGGAAATTGGGCAAGATGCTCTTTGATAAACTGGTATTGATATTTCCCTCATTGTTGAAGTCGCTAAAATCTGCATCCATGTAATCATTATTATTTGCTTCAATGATATCACTTACTCTTGATGTCTTTGTTCTTTTCTCTAGCTCTAACTGTTTCTGTGCATACAAGATCATTGAATCATCACTGTCAGAATCGCCATCTTCTGCAGCTTCATTATAAACATGGGAAAACATATCATCATCTTCATCTTCAAGTGGAGTTTTATTTTCCTTATCATTTATAGCACTGAGATTAACAGACAGTTTTGATAAAGAAATGTCTTCATCTGTATGACTACTTTTATGCTTGAGACACTTTTTAATTTCAACAATTTTTTTATTTATTCCGGTTATTTTTCTACGTTTGTCATCTTGAGAGAGCGATGTTGCCTCCAAAACGGCACACTTCTTTTCAAGAAATAGAACTAGCTTTTTGTATGCACTAATGTCCCCGCTTTCCACAGGTAAAGTTATTCTACTGCCACTTCGTTCGGATTGCTTAAGAGCTTTTGTAGCTACATTGTTGGTTACAATGGTCCTTGGTTTTGTATTATTCTTCAGCGTGGATACAGTTTTCTGATTTATTTCTTTCATAATTTTGTTATCTTTTGCTTCAACATGCTCTGACCTAGTGCTGTGAGTATTATTCGACGTCCGGGATTCAGTATTGGTTGGAGGTGAATCTGTATTGCCAGTAGCAATATCATTATTTCTTGATGGTGGTTTCTGAAATGTACTTTTTATTCTTTGGTCAGCACCATCTTCATTGTATAAAGTAATATTAGAGCCATTTTTTATAAAGTTATCCAAAGCCATTGCTGGAGGTATGTGTGGTTTAGATTTTTTTATGTACATCAATTCTGTTTTGAGATGATGCAAAGTTTTAGACATTGTATTCTCTCAATGTAACAATTTAAATTGTTTCTCTCTATTGAGTTGCTTGGAAATAGGCACCAATGAGTTTTCTGTCTATAAAATTTTGATTGGTGTTTCTGTGTCTTCAATCCGAAACACGTCAAAAATTTACCTGTGGATATTTATCGCTTCTGATAATTCACATCTCAGGATTATTAATTTTTTCGTTAACGTGTTTGGCTACCTATCATTAAAAAAAAAAAGAAAAAGAAAATATCTCTTTACGTAAAATCATCAAAATGGATGTCTTAACGAAGGAAACATAAATTTAAGCGCCGAATACATAAGGTTAAAGTTTATTTATGAGCATCTTTATCGTTGCTTGAATGAATTTTAAGGTGTGTGTTCATTCTGTCATTAATCTTATCTAAAACTTTAAGTGCATTTGGAATAGATGCAATCATTGTGAATTTCTGTTGCTTAGTATTACTAAAAGAACAGAAGTCAATATAAACATCGAAATGAACTTTATAATTCTTTAGAGTATTTTTACCAAATAAAGGCCTATAAATGGAATCAATTGCTGCTAGAATCTCAATGCTTGCATTGTTATCACAAACTTTGTAGAATATTACATTAATATGACTGTGTCCCAATAGTTCATTTCTTATTGCAGGCTCGTTCAAATACATCATTGAATCCGAATACAAAGAAGAATTTGAACTAACCATAAATTCTTCTTGTGGAATTTTCAGAGTACTAAATGGTAAAGAATTCAGTGTAGCTGAAAAATCTTTAGATTCTTTGCATATATTTGTATAGATATCTGTATTATCAATATGGCTAGTTATATCTGTTTTTTGAGAATTCGGTGTTGATTTTGATTTTCTTTTGCGTGTCTTTAAATTAAATTCTGCTTCTAACTTTGAGTCATCATTGGCTTTTAATGTTCCAAATTCAATTTTTTTAAGAATTTCATAAACAACTTGTTTTATACCAATTGAGTTTCCACTCAATCCAATTATGTCTTCGTCTCCTTTCGGATTCTCCTCACTCCCAATAGTTATATAACATTGATATTTTTTGCTGATAAAATCTAAAAACTGTTGCTGCTTCTTTATAAGAGCATTGCAGGTTTTCTTAGACTCAACCATGTATATCTTACATCTGTTATTATTAAAATTGGGAGAATTTTTATACAAAATCCGTAATTTTGCTTCGGCAATCTTCCCACAAGCATCTGAAATATTCTTTACTAAACCAACAATGGTAACAGCTATACTTTTTGTGTCATGTTTGTAACTGGATAACTCGATTGTTACCTTATAGTTTTTTC
Source organism: Hanseniaspora lachancei (assembly GCA_030567275.1). NCBI lineage: Eukaryota > Fungi > Ascomycota > Saccharomycetes > Saccharomycodales > Saccharomycodaceae > Hanseniaspora > Hanseniaspora lachancei. Next base: position 83,815 of record JAJLRX010000226.1, on the reverse strand, counting down.
TTATACTGAAAAACCAATTTTGCTCTAGCTGCATGACAAATTTTTTAGGTAAATATAGTTTTAATCTGGTTATGTCAGATGACATATTATTTTTATTTTCTCTTTTTAAAGCTGTAGATGTTTTTGTAATAAGAATTGTGCTATGTTCACTATCTGATGACAGCTTGTCGTTATCATGATTTACTATTGGAGCGGTTCTCATAGGTGCACTGCGATTACTAAGTATCATTTCGGTGTTTGGCATTAAATATTTATCGGTGTACGCATTTTTAGGTATCTGCTCTATAGGTAAAGGTATATTCACACTGCTCTTTATAGATAGGTTGTTTTCATAATTTTTGTCTTTGCTATTAAGCTTATGAATGTCAAAATTGCTTGCACTAGATTTATTTAAAATTGGAGGCACAATTGTTTCAATATTTGCGTTTGGAGTAATACTCTTTATTGAGATAAAGCTTGTTGACAAAGAGCTTGCAGGATTAATTAGCTTGATTGATTGAATGCCATCATTTGACTTTGATCTAAGAAGATTAAAACTTTCAGAGCTTTCGTCAGGCTTGTACCCCAACTTAGGATCTAAGCTTGTTGACCTGGCCAACTTCTCATTTTCTAACTTTAGTGTTGTTGACATACTTGTTTCAAGAATTGGAGATTTTTCTTGACATGTATTTAATGTCTTATCAGATAACTGTTTTTGAGTCTTCTCTATATCTTTACTGTTTGTAGTGGGGTTATTAACCCCACCTGACTTTAAATTTGTTGACTCCATTATTATAGCTTAATATTAAAAGTATTGTTGAAAACAACTTATTTTTCTTATAGAGCTCTTGCTTAAGGATGGTTGTTTGTTGAGGTCTGCTATATGAGCTTAAAAGCTTTTAGAATGACATCATGAATAGAAGAATATCAAAATTACCAGAAAACAATCTACAAATATCAATATATAATATACATCGATCAGAAGTGATTTAACATTTGCTAATCTTCTAATAACTGTTTATTACCTAGAAACTTGCTATATTTGTACTTTTGGTGTTGAGTTTAATTAGTTTCACATAAAACTCTTGGTAATCTAATATTTTGACTTTGTGTGATACAAAAACAAAAACAAAAAAGGAGATACACAATTCCAGATATTAGAATTGTTTGTTCTTGCTCTGCTTTATTTCTTTTTTATTTGAAAAAATACTATCATAAAGAGAACCTATTAGGCAATTTTTGGCTGTATTGAATCATGCTATTTATTTTGCATGTCTAATGTTTAGTTTATACTAATTTATTAGCTTTTCTTATCTGGTTTGATTAAACTTTCAAATTTACTAAAACGGAAATTACTTTTTTTTTTTTTTTTTTGCTATTGGTACAAAAACTAAACAAGTACTTTTAGAACCATTTCATAAGCAATAACCCTCAATAATACATTTAAGAAAGAAACCAAAGTTGATTACAATATAGACTTTAATGATACAGGAAATTAAACACATTGTTTCCTCTTTACAAATCCTATTCATAGGCGACTTCCACACATACTGGTTTCAGTTATCTGTAACTGATTTTGTTTCTATCATAAAGCTTCTAGTTCATCAGACAATATGCTACACTCTGTATAGATCTTTTCTGCTTTTTGAGTATGCTTATGAACTGTATAGATTAGTTGTTTATTTGCCTTTTATACATAGCATCATTATAATGATTAAAAAAGCGGCTAAAAGCATGCCAGTTATAGGAACAATTTGTAAAAAACTATATTGCATGTTCAAGCCTTCGGCTTATGGGTACAACATTAAAAAGTTATCAGTTTGGAAATATCACCTAGAAAGTGTATATTGGAAAAAATTGATAGATAAAAGTATTAAAAACAAGAATGCGCATATTAGGTTAGTGATCACGGGTGATCTAAATACTGAGAATGAAGTTGATTTGACTGGACTTAAATTTATTATGTCAAATCACCGATCAATTTTTGACTATGTATTACTACAATACATATTTCAAAATAGCAATGATATCGGTGTACATCCAAAATATATGTTTACATGGGGGAAGATAATTAAGATTCCCGGTTTTCAAACCATATTAAATGTGTTTCAAAAAAATGAAAATTATAAATTAAAGACGTTTGAAAATGAAGACAACTACAATAAGTTTATGCCACTTATTCTATTTCCAGAAGTTAACGTGATGACTAAGGAAGTTAAAATTGTTCACGATAAACTCTGTGTCCAAAATGGAACAAGAGTATATAAAGAGTGCCTAAGTCCTCGATATGATTCTTTATTGCAACTAATAGAAATGATAGAAAAGTCAAAAAGCATTGACGACAACTATTTCTATAATGTGACACTAACATATTACAAACTTGAAGCTATTTTAGAAGCAAACGATGAGCATATTTGTTTAGCACACAAACAACAACCTGACTATGGATATCTTAAAAATCCCCTGAGTTGGTACAAGTTAGTGTTAGATTTTAATCAACGTAACCAAACCAATCAAGAAAAATCAAAGCAACAAAACCAGAGTAAATGCAAATACCAATTATTACAAATAATACCATCGTTAGTTGAATGTTTCTTTGCTTTCAACAGAACTGAAAAACAACCTTTAATCATAAGAGTTCATATTGAGAAAATTCCAATGAGTATTTTCAAAGATAAGAGTAAAAAAAAGATTGAATTGTTTCTAGAGAATAAGTTTGCTTCCAAAGATGACATAATTCAGCAGTTTGAAAACGGGTTAAAAGTAAAAAAGACCAGAAAACGTTCGTTAAAAACCAGTAGTGTCACCTCAATTAAAGAAACATGTTTAAATACCCAAAATAATGAAACTTTTTCAGGAGGAGATATAAATTGTCTCAATAATTCTTGATTATTAATATTATTATTTTTTTGGTAGTTCAACTTTATATATCCTAATCTGATCCACAACTAAAAACTGATTACACAGACAACTTAGACAATCCATCAATCAAGTCGTTGAAGTCTAGAGCGTCTTCTTCTTCAGCCTCTTCTTCAGAATCATCAGATTCTTCATCTGAGTCTTCTTCTTCAAAGTCATCTAGTTCATCCAACTCACCGTTGAAAATATCTCTTAATTCTTCAATAGCATCACAGTCCTCCTCAAAAAAGTTACCGTTCAATTCCAATAGACGTAAAGCTGGGAGTTTTTCGCTTCTCAAAATAGGAAGAATGATGCCTTCCAAAGTATCCTGTTTGATTTCGTTGAATTGTAACTTCAAGATTTCCAAGTTTTTGAAGCCGCTGGTGGACAAGGTTTCTAAAATGGCTTTGGAACCAGCATCCTTGATTAAGCAATCGTTCAAGTTCAACTCCTTCAATGAGTCAGTCCATTTTGACATGGATTTCGCAAATTTGATCCCTGGTGCTGAAGTGAATGTGTTATCTTGTAGGTCAACGCATTCGATGTTTTTACAATGGGAAAGACCTTCGATTAACTGCTTGATACCTTCCGGTCTGATACCGTTTTGGAATAATCTGACGGTTTTTAAAGAGTCGGCCATGGAGTAGAAGCCAGTGGATAGATACTTGGCAGAACCGTTTTCCAATCTGTTTCTACCACAAACAAATGTTTCTAATATAGTCTTGTTGTATCTTTTCTTTTGGGCAATGGCCAATAAAGACAAAGCCTTACCGATTCTTTCACCGGCAAATGGACCCATACCGTTATTAGCAAGGATCAAGTGAACCAAAGATGTTTTTTCTGCAATGAACTTCTCCAGAGTATCAATTGTTCTCAAACCAAAGGCGTTATCAGACAAATTAATATAAACCAAATTGTCACACTTCAAGAAAGCACTGGCAAATAAGTCTAAGGATTCAACCACTTCATCAACTAATCTGGAAGTGTAAATATCCGCAAAGTTACATTCAACCAAATTTTCATATACGGCAGGAGTTGCTTTTATAAAGTCAGCTAGAGCTTTGGAAGGCTTGTCACTGATTGTGTTACCAGAGATATCAATTTTGGTAATTTTCTTATACTTGGATAAATCCTCAATGATTTCCTTGATGTCATCAACGGTGGTTAGCTTAAGAGCCTTGCCTGAAATGTCATAGACTTCATCATCAGCGTGATCATAAGTAAAAGAGCATTTAGTAGACATAGTGATATGAACTTTTTTTTAAATTGGTGATGGTTAATATCTATTAGATAGAGAATATAATATTATAGTATTGATTTTTATAACAAAAAAATATATATAAATAAGCATCATAGACGATGAATTATATCCCTTTTCAAAACTAATAGGAAAAAAAAAAAATTTTTTTTCGTTGAATACAAAAAGCATCTATAACCTACTAACGACTATTTACTGAAACATAAAGTATAAGTACACTTATAAATATTGTTTTATAATTGAGAAAACTTTTTCATTAGACATCAACGACCCGACTGTCATTGATATATAGTAGATTTGCTAATTTCAAGTAGATATATACATTAAACATTTACTTCTCGTCAATAGATCACAAGTCAAGATATGGGTGATCACCGTAAAGAGTGGAAAACAAAGATGGGTTTAATTAACTTGCTTGATGATAAATTCCTCAAAATTGTAATCATGATTTCTTGAAGTTTCATTAATTAAAAAAAGGGCAAATAATAAATCACGTCGTTTATTTTTTAGACTTGAATAAAGAGGCACCAATATCTTTACCTCTCAACTTAACACCTAAGACTCTCTCGAATTTGCTTAAGGTTTGTTGGTTTGGAATAGCTTTACCGGTTTCATATTCGTTGACAACGTTTGGCTTTTCATTGGCTTTGTTGGCTAATTCCTTTTGGGATAATCCCTTTTCTTGTCTAGCCTTTTGCATGGCTAATGGAACGGCAGGATCTAGTTTCTTAGTGGCAATGATATCACCCTCAGATCTGTCAATCATGGTAAGTCTTTGTCCTTCAACATCACCCTTCTTGTTACCAAAGTTGTACTTCTTTTCAACACCAACAACCAAACCAGATCTTCTGGCAGCGTTGATTTGAGATTGAGACTTAGCAACGTTGGCTCTTGGACCACCACCACCAATTCTAGCTTTTCTACCAATAATAACTTCACTATCCCAGTCAGACATTTTTAACTTTACTTTAATATAATTGAATTATATGTTTATGGTTTTGATATGTTGAATTTATTTAGGTAGAGAATACGACTGATATGAAGGTATTAAGATCTATAATAAAGATGTGTTAATGACATTCAAAAGTTTTTTTTTTTTTGTTCGCTAGAAGATATTCAATAGTAAGGGGAAAAAAGTTTGGGAGTAAAAAATTTTCCCTCTTGTTTTGGTTAAGAGAGTAAGTCGACAAATGCTAGAAAGTTCTAAATTTTGCACGTTATTTTTGTAGATCCAAATATTATTCGGTGGGTGGCAAATCTCCTAGCGAAAATCGTCTACTCTGATGAAAGAAACAATTTTTTGTTTTTTATGATCATTTCTTATAAATATTTTAAGAGCTTCTGAAAGCTAACCTTTGCTATTTTATATACAAAACACTCATCTACAGACCCTTTTTAAATGAATGAGGTGTGGCAAATTGGCAAAAGGTTCATCTCTTTTATGACACTTGATTCACGTGCGGATACTCTTGAAGAAAACTGGTAGTGGTTGCTTATCTCCGACTAACTTCAACAACTATGTACCTTTTTTTTCGCTTCTTACAGAAAAAAAAAAAAATCTTAAATTCCTCCTACTCCATTTCAAATGTCATGAAGGTAAACTATTCAAGTACTTTCTAACTTTATTTGATTTGGTGTTTATGAAAATGTTCATGCCATTATCATGTATTAAGATCAATATATAATCACCAGGAACTGAAATTTTAAACGCATACTCACTAAAATGAACAGTAGTGATAGCAAGAATGTTATTAATGGAACCAAGAATACACCAGCCAATGAACAACTTTTGAAAAGTAACATACCCAGAGATCTGAAAACTCTACACTTGCTTTTAGGAGCACACGGAATTGATGAGTATGAGGACACAGTATTGCTGCAATTGCTGGACTTTTCGTATAGATATACCAAGGAGATATTGAAGGAAGCGTTGGAATACAATGAGTTTGCTGTTGTCAACCAGCCAAAGCCACTTCCTGCACCTATACACACAAGATCCAATGTAAACGGAGAGCCAAGCACAATTGACATAAATCACACGGACAACACTGATGAGCTGAGAAAGAAGGTCTTGAATGGATCAAGAATGACTGTTGATGACCTGAGACTTGCCATAAACACAAAGACACAATTCCAATTCAAGCAAGTCTCGCAGCCTAAAGAGTTGATGTTGCAACTTGCACAAGAGAGAAACAAAAAGCCCCTCCCAAAGCTACCTGCCCAGTATGGTATGAGACTTCCTCCAGAAAAGTACTGTTTGACCAATGTTGAGAATATAGCTGATGAATCAAATCACGAATCTGAGACTCCGCATAAGAAGTTGAAGCAATAAAATCATATATGAAGTTTGTTTATTCGAATACAATTTGTATTATTAATTTGATTTTTTTTTATATTCCATTTTTGTTTCCGCATTAAAAAGTGCACGTGACTGCGGTCCCATGAGCTCGCAGTCAGCCTACGTTTATTTCCCCTCTATAAGAATTTCATAAGTTTATAACTTTTTTTTTTTGGTGTTATTTATTTATTTTAACTATTGTAATATTTCAGATAAATAGTTTGAAATAAATGACAAAAACTAAACACTTGTGACTTGAAACCCCCACCCTAAAGAAGGTACTCCAATATTTAGGTATTAGGATCATTAAAAATAAAGTTAAAAAAATAACATGATATTAAATCAATCCACAATTCCTGAAGTTACAGATGAATACTTGTCTCAAGCATTATTTGAAAGACAAAAATCATTAAAGTTATGGTCCAATCATTTACAAGAGGTTCCAGTTGAAGTGAAATCTTTGAAGGACGGTGAGTATTTGGGACCTCCTGACTTGGTTCAAGTTTACAAGTACATTCAGGACCCATCAGACACAACAAATGAAAGCAGTTATTTGCCGAAAAACTCTCCTTTGGACTTTTTATATGATTTGAAGAAAAAGGAGCAGCTGACCACGCACTTCTACACGATTGGTATTGACAACTCTGATCCAAACAGTATAGTTTCTTATTTGAAGCAAATCAAGGATGCCATTGAAAATGGAAATGACAGTGACCTTTCTGATATCAAGGAAGGTCAGCTGTGGTTTGGCTCAGTGAAAAAATTCAAAGTTGGCTGGATAGAATACGTGTCATACGACCCGTTCACATTTGTTGACGTTCATGTGAAGATGTACTTTTCAGGTCAGGTTTCAATTTATTATTCGGATATGCATTGTGATTTTGTAGATGATTTAAAATTTGGGAAGTTTGACATTGATCCAAAGAGTAGTTTCTATGAAGTGAACGAGAAGCTATGGATGAACTGTTACATGGGGAGTATCATAAGACTTATTGCGCATTTGGATGGTAATCAGTTTGGTACAGAAAACAACAGCATAGTGGAGTGTAAAATATTCAATCCTTTGGCCAATGACGCTATCAATAACACCGCTGAGATGTTTATTTTGAATTTCAAAAGAATCTTTAATAACGGGCATCTAACAGGTTCCCCAGAGGACAAAGTTACAACAACAATATTGAACAATTTTGCTGTAGTGACTTTTTTCAAAGTTGTTCAGTTAAGTGACAGTTATGAGTTAGCCTTCAAAGTTGTTGATGGTATTATTTTATCCTGCCAAAAGGGCCTGCTCAAGCTAAAGTTGAACTATTTAAGAATAAAGCTGATGTACTTCAGTGGGAGAATCGCAGATGCAATGAAATCCATAATAAATGATATTCTGAAAATAAATGAACTACCAAAGCAAGACAAAGAGTTCTGTATGGATTATTACTCCGAGTTACTTGAACTGCAAATAGTAATTTTATTGGAAATGAAAAACAACTCTAGCGAGAAGTTCAACGTTGATTTAAAGGAACTGATAAACCTGGCCACACACTTCACAAGCATCCAACCTCAAGAGATCCAGCCATGGATCCTGCTGTCCAAGATATTAATAATGGATGGAAACATTGAGCAAGCTTTGGTTGTATTGAATAATGCCCCTTTGGAAAGCTTGAAAGATTCATTTGTTCTGTTGAGATCGGGATTCAAAGCTGTTATTGAAAACCAAAACATTCACTTACCCCTACCAACAGATGTGGTTGTTGATGAAATAACAGGATTGTCATCCGAGGAAATATATGGAGAAAAGGACCAAATTGACCCTGTCTTGAGAGACTTGCCAGGAAATCATCTCAAGCCTGGATATGCCAAATGCTACAGTGTATTGGTGGAAATGATTTCAAAGATAACCTGGGATGCGCTTTTGGACATTAGAAGTGAAGTGTTTATTATGGATGAGGAATATGGACCGGTAGCAGTAAGTATGGAGTCTGAAAAGATCAAGAACAAAACAAAGAGAATATGCAGCAGATGGTTGGATTCAATGTTCATGATCTTATACAAGGACTTAAAGTACTTCAATAAATGGCAAGTACAATTAATGAAGCTGACTAATGGAGAAGATTTAGGGCAAGAGCATGATGCATCGATATTTCAAGGATCTTGCTTTGAGTATGAATTACTCGGTAATTTAAGTTTGAGATTGAATAAGAAAGTTGAGAGTAAGTTTGCTTATCAACAAGCACTAAGTTTGAGATTCTCAAACATAGCTTCAAAGAACATGGTGCCTTTATTGAATGAAGAGAGGGATGTTATTATGCAAAAGGGGTTCTCCAACAAGTTGACATCAGAAACGGTGGCCAAGATGGTTGACACCATAGATAACCAAATCATCACGCATTTAACAAACATTTCCATTTGGAGGCACAGATGGTACATGGAGTTTTCCATATTTGTAATAATGAATTTTAAAAGGGTATTGGACAGCTATGGAGGATATGACAAAATGGATATATTCTATGCCGAGCTTAAGGAACAGTACAATGCTCAAGTGGCTGACATGGTGAAGGAACAGATATTAAATCATATATTATAAATTGTATATATTAAGCTATATAGCATATTCAATGAGTTATTATAGAGAGCGATGAGTGTCTTTTGTCCGAATTATTCTACGCTTCCAAGATCCTATGATTATTTATTCTCCCCTCCCTTTTAATGAAAAAAAAAATATATGTGTATAAATAGGTCCCCTGTTTCTATTAATAAAATTCCCTGAAAAAATTGAAAACACATATAATTAAACCAAACTTTTTTTTTTTTGAAGAAGAAGAAAACATAGAAAACTAGTTATTTTATTTGAAAAAAAAACAAAAAAAACATCTTTTGATTGTTTATTAAGATATATAATTAGAAAGATAATAAAGTCATTTTGAACATATTATAAAGATTGCTATTGGAAAACTCCAAAAAAAATAGCATACACATAACTATATATACTTATTATATTCACCACAATTCTTACTAATATATTTGTTTTTGAAATTCAATAAATCACTCTGCATATTCAAATAATATATAAACTTTTCATTATTATTTAACAATAACAGATAAAAAATTAAGTAATCATGAAGGTTTCACAGATATATAACTTTATTGTGCTGCTTCTTATAGCACCATTTGTAGAAAGTATGTCATTGACGGTAACCGGTAACACCTCGATATGTGCTGACACTGCACTGATTCAACAGGGTCTGCTTGACTATTACTCTGGTAATGGTGAGTTCCAGTCACCATACTACTGGTGGGAAGGTGGATTGGCCTTTGGGTTGATGATTGAAAACACCTTTTTGTGTCAAAACACCACGTTTGATTCATTGTTGCAAAATGCCCTTATTCAACAATCAGGCAGCAACTGGGACTTCATGCCTGAGTCTCAAACAATGGTTGAGGGTAATGATGATCAAGGTGTTTGGGGCTTGACTTTGATGACAGCCGCAGAAAGAAACTTCTCCAGAGCAGCCAATGGTACAGCCAGTAAGAAAAACATTCCAGAATGGGTCACAATGGCACAGGCGATTTACAACACCATGCTGGCTAGATGGGACGAAAGTACATGTGGTGGTGGTTTGAGATGGCAGATTTATACATGGAACAATGGTTACAACTACAAGAACACCATTGCCAATGGGTGTTTGTTCAACTTAGCTGCAAGATTGGGAAGATACTTCAATAACGACACGTATTTGGAGGAAGCTGAAAGGGTATTTGATTGGCTAATTGATGTAAACTTTGTACAATTGAATGGTGAATCATCAAAGGTTTATGATGGAGCCACAATAACCAACAACTGTTCTGATATGACGGCTATTGAATGGTCCTACAATTACGGTATTATTTTAGGTGGAGCTGCCTACATGTACAATGCAACAAATGGATCTAGTACTTGGTTAAATAGAGTAAATCAATTGTGGAAAGGTGCTGATGCAGCATTTTTTAATGATGATGGGATCATGTATGAGCAACAATGTCAAGCTGCCAAGAGTTGTAACAATGATCAGAGAGCCTTCAAGTCATTGTTTTCAATGATGCTTGAGTATACTTATTTGTTGGTTCCATCATTGACAGATGAGATATATGGCAGATTAGTAACATCTGCAGAGGCAGCTGCAGGGTCCTGTGACGGTGGATATGATGGCCACACATGTGGTATGAACTGGTTCAACTCAACAAATGATGGCTTTTATGGGTTGGGTGAGCAACTAAGTGCGTTAGGATGTGTCCAGTCAGTATTGGCCAGCAGTAGACCAGGACTATACACAGAATTAACTGATGAGTACATGGCAAAAGGAGATGCAACAGCAGGTACGGAAACCTCATCCAGTAGTAATGAAGAAGCATTGTTAGAAAACCAAATGACAGTAACTAATGGAGATAAGGTTGGTGCAGCATTCGTGACTGCTATAGTATTATCTATTTTGATAGCAGGAAGTGTGGCAATGTTGTTTTAAATCAATATATAATACAAATGTCTTGTAAGTTTACATCAATACTACTTCAATAATTGGGATATTCTAATTTATCCTTTTATTATTTAGACAGAACTTTATAAGATTTTTATGTTAGACGATAAAGTGTGATTAGCGATAAGTCAATGTATAAAAAACATCAAATGACATCTAGATAAGAAATCAAAAGAAACGTAATATTTAGAGTTATTTTTCTTTTTGTCATAATCTAACCATATCATTAAATCCATTCATTATGTAAGATTTAAAAAAAATATACGGATCAAGAATTGAGGTAATATATGATAATATTTTCTTATGTTACACTAGTTGAGATCCATATCAATACATGTTAAAATTTACACTCCAAACTAGTGACTTAATTTCATCGATGATTAATTAGTCTAAGGATGTTCTACCGTTTATCCGCTGCTGTATTCTTTCTATTTTGCTGGTAATCCAAAATGTTGTACGCAAATATTATCTTTCTTGGTATATAGAAGTCAGCGCATAAAAAGTTGTTCAGTGGGAGGACTTCTATTTCCCTTCTAATTTTTATGATACAAAAAAAAAATATGCCCATGAAATGTCCCAAATAGGAAATACACACTGGAAACAATAACAAAATAAAGTAACTCCTTAATTTTTCTATTAGTGAATTAAACTGTGTGAACCATTCCATTGTATTGTACTTTCCATTTTTATCTTTTTTTCAATGCAATATCAATGATTCCTTATATTAACAAAGTCCCCATAAGATGTAGGTTACACTGGTGTTTCGTATTTATTATTTAAACAGCTTAATTGAATCATATGGTACAATGATATTGTTCCGATCAGTGGTACACCCTATATGTTTTTAAGCGCAAGATGATGTGAACTAGGTTTTTCATGTTTTTTTTTATTATTTTCAAACGGTCTAAGAATGATTAGATCTTAAGAAAATATACAGATTTTTTTGCTTTATTTTTTTTTTCTTTTTGTCTATCTATCATTATATGATTTTCAAAACTTTATGTTTATAAATATAGCCCTAGCATTTTGCATTTCGAATAATTTGAAAAACTAAACAAATATTTAAAATATAACCCAATATAAAAATAATAATACCCCCCACTAAATTACATCAACTCAGATTAGTCATTTTATTATTCTCCATAATTAATTCTCTTTTAATATCCTCATATAAAATTAAGAGTCATCCTTAGTTGGTTTTTTTTTTTTTATTCTTATATCTTGCTAATAAAGAAAATCGACTATACTGTTCTTATAGATACTTAACTGCTCTTGTTAATCTTCATTTAATAATATAATACGTGAACCATACAAATTGATATACTATTTTTGAAATGGGTTACTTACACTTTGATAGAGTCAAGATCCCTCAGGAAAACTCCATATTCAATGGTTCATCATCAATCCAGTTGTCCAGTGTTAATGAGCTTTTAAAAGAGCATGGTATCGTTTTAAAAAACAATAAGGAAAATGAAACAAAAAGTGATAACCAACAGTATCAAAATATCAATGATAATTTTTTGACCCCAACTTCTCACAATGACGCTGTTCCTTTAGGACTGGATGAAGAACTTTCTTGGGACTTTAACCATGCCGGTCTGTTTACCGATAAATCTGAAAGCAAATTTGCCTCGAAGAACAGTATATTTGATAACAGTAACTTTTCATATCAACCTAGCACAGATGCATCTGTTGTAATGAGTGTAAATAACGTTGCTACCAAAATCAATAGGAAGGATTTATTAGACTTGAAAGTTCACAAGGCCTTGGTTGACATTCCTGGCTTCAATGAAATCAAAGAAAAGTACCAATGTGCTGTTCATAGAAATGGTAGAAAGGCGAGAGGTAGAAAGATGAAGTGCTGCCAAACTGCTGATGATCTTTTCAAGTTGGCTTTAAAAGAAAAATGTAAAAGTATTGGCATTCATGATTATTCTAAGTTGAAAAGACGTAGAGGCAGACCAAAAAAAACACCTCAAAGCTCCCCCTCCAATGTCACCAGTACTATCTCGTCAAGCTCCACATTTTTATCAAAGGATTTCATCACTAGACAACAAAATGAAGTACCAGCAGGTTCTGGTCAGCCATTAGAAGATGTTGATCATGACCAAAATACTGTCCAAATTCAATTGAAGCAGCTTCAGAGGCAATTGAACGAACAACAAATGCTACTCAATGAACAAATGAAAAGTATTAATTTGCAACGAACTAAACAACAAGGCACAAGCACATTACCTACCATTAGCTCATTTGATCAACCTAACCACAAGATATCTAACTTTCATCAACTTTTATCTTCTCAATTGCACAAGGACTCACACGGATTTAAACCAGCTCATGATACAACTAATAATTCAGAAAGCTATCTTTTGCAAAAGCAGTCACAACTACCGGATATTTCTAATTTGGTTGGGCAACAACCACTTGTCTCTTCATTTGAAAATGTCTTGTCTCCAATCACAATGCACACACCGCATATTTTGAGTCCTGGGAGATATAGTCATAGATCTTCGATTGCTAACATGAACAATTTATTGGTAAATGAACTTCTCAACTCAAGTGTCCCTAAGGTTATTCCTTCTGAATCCCAGAACGGTATCATGAACATCAATGATGGAGATGAAGACACGCATGAAGAGGAACATAATGTCGAACAATATAATGAAACAAATGAACACAAACGAACAGATATTGAGGTAAACCCTGTTAAAGCTTGTATTCATGAAGAAAAGCCGAAGAAGAAATATCAAAGGAAGGTCAAGTCAGATGTTGACAAAAAATTAACTCACATATCTGGTAAGAAAATTGAGGTTGATCCTATCACCAATAAAATGAAATGTTTACATGAAGGATGTGATGCTCAATTTAAAAAAAAGGCTTATTTATCCAGGCACATGAAAAAGCATCTACCTATCAAGGACCACATCTGTCCATTTTGGAGCGAACATGTCAACATTATTAGGCATGCATATCCTGCAGGCTTTTCGAGTTCCAACAGTAAAGGCGTTTCCAGCATTAACTCCTTAGGTGAGAGTTTACCTTTTGAAAAGAAACTAAGAGAGCATGGATTATTGGAGTGTATTTCAGAAAAAAACATGAACAAATACATCTCAACAATGCAATGCCATCAAAAAGGATGTTTCGCTAGGAAAGATGAATTTATGATCCATTTGAAATCATTCCATGTGATCACAGATCTTCCTGGAAAACCAGATTATGCCATTTGTGTTGAGTGTGGGGATGAGTTTACTTCATTGAAGGACTGGTATGAAAACCACTTGAATTCATTATCATGCTCAAAGATAATCAATAAAAACTTTAATTCAGGAAGAGCATTGAGAAAACAATACGAAAAGGAAACCAGGGTTAACAGACCTAAAACGATAACACTGAAAAAGTCCAACTAGGTTCATATACATTTTAGTTTAAATTCATTCATCATTTTTAAGGAATAAGGAAAATTCATTTTTCGCTTGTAAATGCAACAGCTGTTTATGTCCGCCAACAAGTTTAATATTAAGTTTTGTTTAATTTTGTTTTTTTTTTTTTTTTTCGTTGCTGTTAGGTTTTTTTATGGTGTTTTATTATTTACGATTCCCAAGAAAATATATAAAAACGATTAGTTTTACCTCAACAAGTTGAAACATCATAAGAAGTACAGAGTGGGCGGCCATAGAGTTAAATATTATGCTACGTCTTTACTATAACGTTTTTCAAACATATTTGAACTCAGCTTTGACAGCTGTTTTTCTCTTGACTATTGTCTTTTCATTAATAGCTCAATATCACATAAAATACTTCAATCAGGCAAAATATGTTTCTGAAAGTGGACTACAAACCACCCTTAATATCAATAACTACAGCTATAGAAACAGATCCAGTAAAAACTTTGGAGGTTCTAACTCTGAGAATCTCAAGGTTAATTTTGACTTGCAAATCAACAACTTTGCGGAGTATCTATCTCATTATAAATATAATTTGAAACAAATTTTCCTATACTTGGTTTTGGAGTATGAAAATAATTCGGTTGTCCTATTCGACAAAGTCATTCCACTTGATGAAATATTGAAAAGCAAGGACTTGGTGCTAAAAAATAAAGAAAGCAACAGTGTGTGGCACATCAAAAGCAAGATCTCAGATTATCAAAGGGATTTCAAGTTCAAGGTCATGTACGATGCCCAGCCTAAGCTGGGTTTTCTAACAACAAAGGAGTTTGAAGTGGATAATTTGAATATTGCAAAGAAACTGCTATAAAAAAACGGTGGCTATTTATCAACACATATATATTCACTCCTTTTAAAGTCCTAGAAGTTTGTAATAGTCAGCTACAGTAAGCTTATTGAGGTAACAGGATTCCGAGGGCAGCTCAGATATATTTCCTTTCATGAAGTTTTTCTTTTCCGTCAGGTATGTGTTTTTCACCTTCAAGTTCAACTTGTAGCAAAGACGCTTGTCGTCCTTACTGTATCCATACTTGAAGAAACACCCGACTTTGTAATCCTTACAATGCGAGCACGAAGTAATTTTGAGTATTTTGTTGAGATGCTTATAATATACGATGTCTTTGCCTGTTAATATCTCGCACTCTTCAAATTCCTTAGGCACGGGGACGCACTTCATAAGCATCCACTCTTTTAGTTTAGCGATTGTACTTTTGCTTGTCAAGTCTAGTATAAAATGCAATTTTGCACTTCCGGTATCACTTTGCATTTCTTCATTAAGCTTGAATAATTTTTCATCTTGTAACACAACCTCAATTTTTGCATTACATTTGCACTTTTTTAATTGACATAAATTGCAGCTTGATCCTAACCGTTGCCTGTTATCCTCCCTTGTATCAGCTAGAACTTTTAGCTGCTGCTTTTTCTTTCTTTCCTTGTCTTTTTTCATATATGATTTCGATACTTTGTTTGAAGATTTTGGAGGTACTTCTAAAGGACTTAGAACTTCATCAGGCTCTTTTTTCATCAGCCTTTGTTCATAACTTTTATTAAAGCTGTGGACTTTGTTTGTGTCCTTATTCATAGCTTTTTTGATATTGTAATTCAATTTTATCTGTTCTGATTGTTCTTTTTTGCTAGTCTTTAGTGAGGCATCTTCAACTGCTCTGTCAAATATCTTTAACTCCCGCTTATTTATATTGTTACAAGATTCAGGAATGCTAAATCTTGGAGTCATGAGATTCACTAAACTATTATTTGATACAAGGTTTCCATCAGGAAACGTACTTGGAAATATAAGCGGTGATTGGCTGTTTAAAAAGGGTGTTGGAAGAACTAAAGGTGGTAAAGCAGCCGGTGTACTTAAAATATTGTTGCTTGTAGTGAACGAACTTTTTCTTTTGTTTGTAAATGGATCCCGATCATCTGTAACAGATCCTTGGGATGACCTAATTGGGATTGCTGACGGTGGTAAAAGTGGCTGAAAATAGGTACTATCAAAAGATGGTCCATTGACCTCAAAATACTGAGACTCTCTATTAGATGCAGAGAAGCTTCTTGGTCTTTCCATAGTTGTTCTAAGTTTACTTTCAGAAACTGGAGAAACCTTCCGATATTGCATCATCTGTGAACCACTATCAAATGCTGTGTTTTCAGATTTGTTTGACAGCTGTCCTGTCAACACTGATATACTCGGTAGCATTATATTGCTACCTTCTTTCATGGGCTGCTTATTCAATATCAGTGGAGAGGTGTGAATGCTGTTAGGTCTACTAAAGGAGATAGTAGATTGGTTTTTTGTAGTTAATATACTATCTATACTCATCTTTCTTAATGAAAGCTTGTTGTTTGGTGCTATGCTTGTTCTATTTTCAGTGCTTTTCATTTTTCTTCTATGGCTTCATCGAGTTTGGTTAGATGTATCTACAAAACATTCTCTACTTCTTTGATATATCATTTGCATAGTGACCTAACAAGGTCTGCAAATTAAATAGTAAAACAAGTAATAAGCAAAAACATAGATTTTTTTTTTTTTGGGATACAATCATTGTGTATATACATCTCAGCCATCCATTATCCCCTTAAAATATCGTCAAGGATAGCATTGTGGTACATAAGGTCCGTAAAAATATTTACCATAACTATTACATCCCATGTGGAGTTTTCTTATCACTTTCCAAAAAAAAAATAACAAAAAAAATATATATTAATCAATTCCCCTAGACACGTGTATATATCAAAGTACTACAATGGATCTGAAAATATGTGTCATGCGTTTGTACCACAAATTAACTTACTAAAGCCTCTAGCTCTTTTAGCATAGATGAATGGCGTTGAATAGACTCCTCGCTTTTGTTGTCATTATCAACGTATAATCCAAAATCAATAATGATATAGACTCCATATATGCACATTAAAGTGCTGATCAGCAATGCAATATATCCTTTCATGGTGAATCCATTGGGCAAGGGAAGGGCCTGGGTATTTTCACCAATCAACGACATCCAATCATTGAAGTTCCCAGCAGCGTTCCCTATAAGTGGATATTTGTGCCTTTCTGATATTGTTTTCATACTATACGATATACCTTTATTATCATACTTCTGTATCAAGTCTGGAGCCTCAATGAAGACAGCAGCTAGACCTTGTTCCAAATGAAAGTCTATATGACAATGGAAAAGCCATACGCCTGGATTATCAGCTATAAATCTAAGAACCAAATATGAATTGGCTTCAACAAATACAGTGTCTCTAATCATAGGATAGTCATTCTTATATACTTTTGATGCATCAAATGACTCTGTTAAGTTGTAGTGGCCGGTACCCGGTTCTCCTTTCTCAATAATCTGGAAGTTGTGTCCATGGAAATGAAAGTTATGTCTGTTGTCGTCATCGTTATTCAACACTATTTCCACAACATTATTGTGTTCAAGAATTATAGCGTTTGTGTTGGAACCGTATATTCTAGAATTTAAAACATATTCCTTTGGTGCGGAATATACAGTATACAACGTTGGTATTTTGGGGGGAGTATAAGTGATATTGTTAAAGAAAGCATAGTTAACGCCGTCCCCAAGATTCTCCATCTTAATGACTAATTCAACCTGTTTATCTGGATTCTCGTATCGGTGTATCTTATTTAGTGGTGTTATAAAAAAATCATCAAATTTTAGCTCATCCGAGTCAATTTCTTCTTTGGGCTCGGGTAGTGGCAACGTATCGTCTTGTCCAGGAAACAAAAACCTATGCTTTTTAATCAACTCTAACTCTTCTGGTATGACATCAAGCATTGATTTTGCTATTATTTGATAAATTGGGAAATGACTTCCATAGTAGTTATCACTGTGTATTTCATCTAGATAATCCGTTTCTGATAGTCCATCAACAATGACTGTAACTCTTTGAGCAGTACCTAATTCAAATAAATTAGTATTAAAAGGCTCAACGTAAACACCATCAATTTCCACTACTTTAAAATTCAATCTGGGAGAGTAAATATACTGTGATACAAACCCACCAACATTGACAAATCTTAAAAGATTTTTGCTGTTGAAGTCTATTTCAATGGTTCCATTTGCTGAGTCATTAAAGAGAAACCCATCTGGAATAGGCTCCGCTCCTGTAGGATTGTATCTACTCAAAAACTTCTTCATAACAGCAAAGTAATTCTTTTTGTATATCTCCGAAACAGTTATGACACGATCAGACGTTATGTTCCATTCTTTTTCTTTTTTCTCATCGTGAACAATAAGAGGGGCTCTTAATCCATCAATATATTGAGCTCCTGTATGAGCATGATACCAGTAAGTACCAACTTGATCATCCACTGTAAAATTGTATACAAGTGTTTCATTATAAGGTATTCCATATCCAGTTACCATTTCAGGACCGTCATTTTGAATTGACTGTTCATTCTCAGTTTTTGTGATATTATGAAATAAACCATGAAAATGTAAACTTGTATTAAATATTTCCATTTGATCAGGATTGTCTGAGGACGACAATAAGTTCGTGACAGATAACACGATCCTATCGTGTGTATTTACATGAATTGCAGGCGGTGGCCACATACCATTAACACCTATCTGTTTTTTGATATAGCTTCCTTCTGGTGCTGTGTCCACCCATGATATATTGAAATCAAGTTTATGTACTTTTCCAGCGCTAGAAATGATATATCCTAGTGTAGTAATCAAAAAAAATAAAGAATTCATTTTTTTTTTTACTTTCAAAAATCTAACAAAGAATAGAAAAAACTACTTACACGTTAGTATTCACAACTAGATAACTATTTGGTTGAATTTCTTTTCTGTCTTTAAATTTTCTTTTTCTCTCGTTGGCAATATATGTACTTATCTATTTATACAGAGTGTCTTGGTATCATAAATGTTAAAAAACTTTCTCCTAAAAAAATAGGGTGCAAAAAGTTTATTTTGTGATCTTGTTGCATTTGTTTTTTTTTAGAAAAAAAAAAGCCAATGAAATCTTATTTACAATTCCGGTTTAATCATTTGAAATTTTTCATATTTGTCTTTGTTGAGCAAAATCATAATCGTCTTGGGAGAAATTAATATAAGTAAGATGCTGTTTTGAACACATCAACTTAAAAAATGAAACAGCGTTATTTGTGAATTTTCCAATCCTTTGAAACACAGCCTAAATAATATAAAAGCTCAATGGGAAAAACACGTAAAATACGGAATATACATACAACAGGTTATCTATGTCAGTATCAGTATTACATAAGTCAAATAGATACTGGAGTAATAACTAAGCAAAAAAATCAACAAAAGAAAGAAATGCATTAAGCTACAAGAGTGTCAAATAAAGCAAATAAAGCTTTTTTGGATTTATTCTAAAAGAACCGTTGATTAATGAAAACCTCCACCAACAATTTAATTGATAAAAACTTCTTTAGGAATGTAACATTTTTTTGTAGGAATATCCAGTCCTAGAGTTTAAAAGCTGTTTCTTATCATACTTGGTTGAATAAACTAACTTCAAAAAAAAATCATGAAAAATATGAACATAATATTAAATAGTAACTTGGGTGAAAGGTTAATTGAGAACAATAGCTCCAAAAAAAAAAAGGAATATTATGGGTAATCATTTTATGTCCCTAGTAGAAAAAATTATTCAACTGTAAGCATAATTTAAAAACTAAAACTAATTGCATAAAGTTACATTTTGTTGGTATTATAATAAGATACTATTTGAGGTAGTTTAACAAGCCTTGAGTAATACATGTCTTCACTGAAATCTAAAATAAATGCAATTTCAGTGTATGTCGTTTCACGTGATTGAAAAAAAAATTTTTTTAAAATTAAAGTCAGCTTTCATAGCTTAGTTGGTAGAGCGTCGCACTAGTAATGCGGAGGTCATCAGTTCGACTCTGGTTGAAAGCAATTTTTTTTTGGATATTTTGATATATGTGTAACTAATGCCTAGCAAGTTGTAGATCACCATAGTATTCCACGATGTATTGGATTTCCTGTAATTGCCCACTTACATTTGGCCAGTCTTTTAGTAATTCTGAGTCAAATTTTGATGTTATTGTCTGAACAAAGTTGTCAATTTCTTCTAAACTGTTAATGTTTCTCCCTATGTAGTTCAAAACTAAAATCTTACAAATCGACAAGTAAAACATTTTATATTTTATTTTTTTTTCTTCTTTTATCTTTAAATCGTAGATGCTATTGAAGGGGAAAAGATCATCAAAATTCTCTTGAATATCTTTGAATCTTAGGCCGCAAATAATGAGTGCACAGCAAAAGAAGCATTTTTTTGGTCTTAAATTCCAGATGCTAGAAGAACACCCAATATCAATAAATGTTTTCATAAAGTTCTTGAGCTGAATTATATGCACAGATTCCTCAAATAATCCTGTGTACAAATTTACAATAGTGACCAAAAAGTAGTTGAATAGTTCCTCGTCACCATATGTTTCTGCAATTTTGTGAAACTTCTTTAGTATCAAAGATAAGTTTTTCAGTAATGTTTTTCTTAATATATTTTTATTTTCTTTAGAAGTGTAGTTTAGTAATATATTTATAGCGAAAAGAGATAACTTTAAAGCTTTGAAGTCGTATGTTAGAACCAAATCTTCCCCAAACCTAGATATATCTATATCATTCAAGCTTTCAAAGTCATTTGATTCAAAATCTCTGATAACTTTCGTATATGTTGTGTTTTTACTATCTACTTTATGTATTTTTGCGAGATCAATAAGCAAAAAGTTCTTATTGTTTTCATCAATTTCTAACATCTCGAATAGGAATTGTTCTAACTTTTCATTGCGTTTTTCCTCGTCAAGAAACGTTGTTTGTTCTAGCTGTTGATCATAAAACTTCAAAACAACATCAGATATACCACTCCTATTGTTATTAAAATCAAGAGGAGCTAATATAGTTCTTCGTTTGGAATTTGAATTTGTAAAAGCAAATAGGTTTTCTGAGATTTTCTTGTGTTTAACTGCCGTTAAACTCTCATCTTCGATACTTAAATTCGTTTCTTTAGCATCAATCATGCTGTCATCAGCATTAACTAATGTATTAGCGCTATAGAGTGTATTATCTAAGGTATATACATCAGCTTTTGATGGTTTAATTAATGATAAAGCATTGTTCTTTAGTGTTTTCGTATTACGGCTTAAAAGAAAATATACCAATACAAAAACAGCCAACGCCGCCATAAACCCTTCTGTAAAATATGGCCACAACAAGCTGAGATGGTTTTCTAAATATTCCTTAGCATTTGAATAGTGTTGAAGATTATCTATTTCTTTATAGACATCAACTACATGATCAACTTGAGCAATTCTAGATTTATGTGGAATACAATAACCATCAGGTCTTGAATATTGTGAATAGTATGAAGATATATTTTGCAAACTATGGTTTTCATTAATTGGCTTAAAATATAACTCACCAGGTCTTCTTAGCATTACTGAAAGATAAAGCTTATAAGCTTGACCTTTAATTATGTTGACTATAGTCTCTAATAAGGTTACTAAATGTAGCATGATGCTTTATTAATAAGTATATTTTGAGTTCTATCAAATGCAAAGAGAATTTTTGGTTTAATCTTGTTAATTTATCTTTAACAATGTTTTCCTTGATGGTCTCATTTCAGCTAAAACGATGGTAGTATGTAGACACACATTTTGTGTTTTTTTAGTTTTTTTTTTTTTTTTTTTTTTCTTAAAAGAGATGATTGATTAAATCGAATTTCCAAAAAGGTATATGCTTGAGAAGAAACAAACTATGGTAAGAGTATATATTAACTGTGGAACACATTGTGAATATATATTATGATATCGTAAACATCATCTGTACTACATACAATATGGTTGCCTAGCTGGAGCAATAGTTTACTTTTCTTTTGGATTGGAGCAAATCTGTTATTAGGATCACCATGGTTTGCTACAAAGCACTCTTTGTGTAATCTATCATTGATCATTTCAAACTTAGAGCTTTTATTGTTGTTATTTGTTACTCTCTTTAAGTTCTTATTTACATCAATACCACGTGTTTTAATTTCATATATTAATGCTGGTGTATCATGACCACGGGTAATAACACGTAAGTCCAGTTTGATGCCAATACCCTCATAACTTTGATCGTCATCAACGGTGAAAAATCCTAGTTCAAATTCTGTCAAACTATGAACAAATAGCTTGAAGTTTATGTTATTGGCGCTTTGATTTTCGTTAATGTAGAAATTCTTTATTTGCTCTATAGCTGCAAAAAGATGACTAGTATTTTGATAGTATTCGAAAAGAGCTTTTTGACCCATTGCATCTTTATTAGCAAAAGCAAAAAAGTCATCGAGTATTCTCTGTGGATTTTTGGAGCTTAGCTCAAATTTCATCTCTGCTAATGAACTCGTATTTTTGAGATCTATTTTACAATCATAATCGAGGTTATCAGAGTTCTGTTTATTTTTAGGTAAATAGTTGAACAGAATCTCGTCAACATTCACTTTTATTATTTTAAAATTATTAGAAGGAAAGATAGATGTTAGTCTGGTTATTGTAGATGTTAGCACAATCAGATGCTTCAGATCACTTTTGTGTTTAGCAATTATGTCTTTCATTCTATTTAGTGATGTTAAAGATTCATGTTCTGGTTCTAAATCTGCATTTTCGGATGTATATTTTTCATCTGTCCTCATGTAGAATGCTTTTTGATTTAAAAAGGTTATTCTTAGATCTCTTGGGTTGCAACTGATCAAAGATGACGTCTCAAACTTGTCATCAAAGCTACCATAGAGAGTTATGTTGTTTGCTGAATCAATAGCTATAAATAACACCGGTTTTATAACATTGATATGTCTGTCACCAGCCATAAAATCTTCTGCTTTAATACAGAATAGTGATAGACTGTTGACATCAATATTTTGTAGCTTCATATTGTCCAGAATGTAAGAAGGTAAAAATTTGATCCCAGAGCCAGTTGTTGATATTTGTTTTGCGTTCAATTTTAGCTGTAAGAATATGTCCAATATGCTGTGGCTAATAATCTTTGCGAGTATAGAGCTTTGTAACTTAAATATCTTTTTGTATGTTATATCTGTCATAGAAATGGAATTCATAGATGAATCTTCTTCAAACTCCAAAAATTCTGATAAATGCTTAATAGTCCAGTTCATATTCTCTCTTATCAATTTGGCTATTTGAACATAGACTATTATATCATTGGCTGAGTTTATTTGAGTAGAAACAACTAGATACCAATGAAGTGGCCAATTTTTCATTCTTATAAAGCTTCTTTTAGATTTTGAATTCATTTCACTTTCATTCAACACTATTTGAGAATCTTGGAAGACACACCATCCAGTTTTTAAGAACATATTCTGAAGAACTACCAATGATTTCTTTATTTTAAGTGATTGAATAGCGGATAAAACCTCATTAGGGTTCAAATATTGTTGGTTAATCTGCTTGGATTGAGCAATTAATAGGTTGGATGAATTTAGGAAATTATCGGTATCCCTGAAATAGTATCTGCCTGTTTTTCTATCAATTTCAGCCTCCACAACAGAGCTTTTTGTCGGTGTTATAGGTACTTCAAAAGTCAATTTACTCTCTGTTCCTGTAAAAAATGATTTCCCATTTGTGAACAAAGTATGCTTAATTAATTTTATGTGATTGGTTATTATCTCTGAGATGTACTCGATTAGTTTTTCAAACAAATCTTCAGAGTACTCAGTCTTTATGTTTAGGTGGTTTTTTGTGTTTATAGGTATGTCTAAATTCCACTTTAAAACTAGTTTTAGTTTATTGTTACTTTCCGAGTCTTCTTTGATAGTAACTACTATAGAATGATCTTGATTTGACGAGACTAGATTTGATGCAACCCAATAATTGATAGTGATAGATGATTCTGTGTACACAATCTTCAATGGGGTCTCAAACTGTCCTTTGCTTTGGTTATGATTGGCTAGTATTTGCTTACATAAAGAGATTTTAAGGAATAAAACTTTCTTAGATAACAAATTTTCAACTTCGTATAAACACTTTGATTTATCGCCAGATAAAATAGCGTTAATGTGCTGGTTGGATATTTTATTTGTTTGTTGCTTTGAAAGATCTAAAAAATTAGATGACATCAAAAACTTAATATCAACCAAACAAAAAGGAGATGAATCACTGGTGACTGTAAATATAATTTCATATTCACCATCTACTTCAACAGCCCATTTACCATTTTTAATATATTTTGTTCCTGATTTAAAGCTTTCCGGAACATTAGCCATTGCTATTTTCATAGATAAATAAACATCAAGATCATCCAATTTTTGTATTATCATATCATTAGGTATTAATGTTTGTGCTGATGAGTATTTGTCTTTTAGTTTACTCAATTTTTTCTTTACATCAGTCTCATATTTGATTTTAGGAGCCCCTAAAGTGAAGACTTGTAGCGAAGTTTCAAGGTCTGGCTTAGGTAGTTTGGCATTTAGTGTGGAATTGATAACAATGTTTTTTAAATTCCATATCACTTGCCCAACATTCATGTTCTTAACTCTCAGATAATTTAAAAGATCTATAAGTAAATGGAAATTGTTATTTTTTATGGTTTTAACCCACTTGATCAAGACATATAGTCTCAAGAATTGATTTCTAAGATAAACAACAAGTTTCAGCATGTTAAGTCTCTGATTGGGTTGGTGTAGTTTGATAAATTCTTTGATCTCTGTTATTGTGTAAACACACAGATTCCTAATTACAACTGAAAGTTGAATTTGATTAACTTCTACATGAGGAAGCTCAGGTATAAAACCTGGTTTGTCATTAGTATCAACAATTGACATTTCAAGTTCAAAAGCAAAAGATGTAGTGGTTTTAATATTTTCTTCTTCCAATAGTTATAAAGATTAACAGACTTGACAGAAAAAAGACTAGATACAGATTTCTTATTTTTCTTCTAACCTTATTTTTGTCTTCAAAGTCTTTCTCTTATGAAATCTTTGGACAAATGTGAATTTGTTTTGTAGATGTTAGTGAATGTTTATGTTGTTTTGTGAATAAAAAATTTTAAAAAATAAAATACTCTGGAAAAAAATACAATTGGAGGAGCTAGGGAAAAATACATTTAATTTTAGATATTCTACAAAGAAAGACGCTACCAAAGACTAAATTTGTTTATCGGCCACATTCGAAAAAAAAAAGAAAAACAAAAAATATGTGTACATTTTTAATTAAATGTCCTTATCAAATTCGAATCCAAATTTTAAGGGAATATATTAATCCCAGCCCAAAGCTGATATTTGAATGTATAAACATAATGGATTTTTCTGATACATCTAACAGTCCTAAACTTTCTGGCAGAATTTCTATTGATTCAAGACTGAAACCCACAACATCTTTAACTGAGGAGAACCTGGTTTCTGCCGTAACGTCAAGCCCTTCTAAGAATTGGAATTTAGATGATGCACACAAAAATGAAGAAAACAATACTAATGAAGCTCCTAAAGAACACTTAAAGTCTGACAATCTATCAAGTTATTTGAACAATATGCTTTTGAACATAACAGGAAACACCAGTCTACAGGATAACGTATCTACGATAGACGATGACGATTCGGCAAATGTAAATAAAGCTAAAAAACGATCAGCTTCTTCAGCATCTTTTTCTGCAGCTGGAAAAACTATTAAGGATTTATTTTTAAAGGAAGTCGATGAGTCTTCATATAATCAAAAGGAGAATGATCCCTACATGAACACTGAAATGCCAACACCAATAAAGGTTATAACGTACTCTAGCTTTAACAATATCAAATACGCTAGTGCTGATGCTAACGAAAAGTTTCATACAACATTTAAAAATGTGCCATTAGATGAGCAATTGCTCAGTAATTTATTCAGTGCAACTTTAGCAAAGGAAAAGCAGAATCAAAAAACCACCAGTTTTACCACATCAGCACTATCCATAGGTTCGGCCTTAACGGCTAATTCATCATACAACGGTGCACCGGATGAATTGACTGGAATTGATGATAAGATATCGACTGGCCATGACAAAGATAGCATAGGAAACAATTTCTTCTGGCTCGAAGAATCCAATTCTGGGAATGAGAAACTGGGAGCCAATAACGGCGAGTTATTCATATCTGAGAAGTACATAGCTTTTCAAACTTACAAGAACATATTAAACATTTGGACTAAAAACATACTAATATACATCCATGATATTGAAAGTATAAATAATGCAGGAAATATATTAATAAACAAGCACAGGGCAAATAAAGATCTAAATAAAATGAAAGCCAACATAGTCAATAGCAGTAGAGGAAATAAAAATGGTATTACAATCACAACTGTATACGACAAGACTTATGCATTTTACAACATTCCTGAGCTAAGCCTGGTAAAAAGAACTTTGCAGACCATCTGGGATGTTCAGGTTGAAGGTATGTCATACTTGTTAGATAAGGAAATAACACCACCTTTGGATAAGCAAATGTCATTCAAGCCATATGATGCAAGACATAGTGCAGGGAGTGAGTTGTCCAGAGTACACTCATCTTCCAGTCTGAACACTGAAGGTCCATATTTTAAAGGTTCATCGTTGATGGTAAGACCTGGGCTGCCTACAAAGATGTCGTTGTCGGCCCTAAATAAGTTGAATATGAGTAATGAAAACGTGATTAGTAGAATATCACGAACACCTTCTAATATTTCAGCAACTGAAAATCCATGCTTAGATGATGAGATTATGTCTATTGATGAAATCGAATCATCATCTTCACAAGGCGATGCTGTTTGCTTGAAAGAAATTGATTTGAACGATGACGCAACAGGCGTAAACTCTTCATCTCAAGATCAGAAAAGTATAGTAACAATGACTGCTAATCAAAAAATATTGGAAGGTGAAAGTGCGGTTTTAGATGATTATGATGACGATTCCTTTGACTCGGATGAGGAGTATTACAACTCTGCCCTAAAATTAACTCCTGAAGAGTATAACGAAATTATTACTGTTCATGACTTCAAAGAGACTTCAAAGTTCAATTACACGGGTCCATTATATCACGAGAGTACTCAATTTTTGGAGAGTCCTGAAATTGACAAAAATGAGGAGATTATGGCCGAGTTAAGCGTTGATTGTGCACCTGGTCAACTATTTGAAATAATGTTTAGTGAGCAGTTTAATGACTTTTTGATTGAATTTTTGAAAAATCAAAGCTCATCAAATTTTGTTCCTGCGATATTTGGAAAATTCGACAAGATGAATCAAGATGGGCAGAGATACAGAGAATACCAATATGAAAAGAAACTTAATTACCCCATTGGTCCTTCAGCAACAACGTGCTTTGCAAGGGAGACTATAATTACCTGTAATCCTGAAGAATTTTATAAAGTCATCAACACAACATCTACACCATCCGTGCCTAGCGGTAATGCATTTAATGTAAAAACTTGCTATCAAATAAGATGGAATGATGAAGGTAAAGCATTTTTGAAGATATCTTTTTGGATTGAATGGGTAAAGAGCTCATGGATTAAAGGTATGATTGAAAAGTCTGTATCTAGTGGCCAGAAAGAAGCTACCAAAGTTTTCTGTGATATTTTGTTAAAGTATTGTGAGGATAATGTTGAAGAGAAAGAAATACCTAAAGGAAAGGCCATGAGATCACTGGTTTTTAATCACAGGCTGTCCATAACTTCAAAAAAGAGAATTTTATCAGGAAACGGCATTAAGTCCAGACAATACAGTATGATATCTGATAAAGATGGTGAAGTTTCGCAATTAAGATCACCATTGTTTAAACCGCAATCTCCAAGAAAGTCCCCTGTCCCAAGCAAAAGACACAAAACTGATGACATATCTGAATTAAGTTTAGATGGTAGTAATTCCTTTATCACTGCTCTTAAGTTGGAAACTGCAAATTTAAGTGAGAAAATATGCAAATTAGAAAGGCAACTGTTCTATCAAAACGTCATCGTGACTACATTGATGTTTTTGTTTTTGATACTGTTGTTGAACTATAAGATCACGTTCAACCGCTCCTCGCAAACCTTAATCCAGAACTTGAGTAGTATACTTGGTAAGGGATTTGACGGCACTACATCCGCAGAAGACATAACTGATAATGAAATAACAGAGCAGATGTTGACAGTTATAGACAAGTTGATAAAGAAGCGAATGAATGCATGAATATATAATTTTAATTTCCGCGGTTATTATATTTTCATTAGAGTTGTTTTTATTTTTCTAACATTGATGATTCCTTCAACAATTTTTGTGTGTTTATAGTCTTGGTAAAGTATATTTAATAGCGTTATCTTCTTTTCTACTAAGGTTGTTACCCTTCGAAGTGTAGTTTAATAAGTTCAGATTATCCGAAGAAGGGTGTGGAGTTAGTACTGGTAATGAATATCCAGAAGAAGGGCCTGGTGTTAAAGAGGATACCAGATCCTCTGCGCCATATTTGATTTTTTTCATTTGAGTATCATTTTGCATATTTGTTTTTCTTTTTATGTTTTGTATAAACTTGTCTTTTTCTATTTGTTGTTGTCTAGATAGCTGCATGTTGTTATTAAATTCATCTGATGTCGTTTGCATATTGTATTTCAAGACAGCTTCTCTTCTGACTTCAGTTTCTTCTTTAACAAGTCTTTTTAGATCTTGAATTTTTCTAGCTTCCAAATCATTGAGTATTGTGTTCTGATTAACTTTTTCCAAATTATCGTATTTTTTAGTTAGTCTTTCTTTCAGCCATTCGACGTTTTCTATAATTAGTGGAACTTCATTCTTTATTTTCAATATCAGCTTATTCTTTAAGTAAAGAACTTCAGTGGTTTTCAAAGAGCTCAAAAAATCTGAATGCATAGTTAATTTGTTATTAATTAAATCTAAATATCTCATTTGTAGAATGTAGCACCATTCCATTGCATTGTCAGTAATTGTTGGCTCATTCAAGTTATCATCGTACTTCAGCATATTCTTCCACTTTTGGTAGTCAAAAATGGCAAGTGTTTTATTTAGAAGTTGATCACTCAATTTAAAATAGAAGTTCAGAGATAACTGTTCATTGTATTGATAGTTTAAAGATTCTGTATTCAATTGATGTAGGGTTTTGAACTGTAAGGACATGATGATCTCTTAATCACGGCTAATAATCAAATGTTTGTACACGGTACACAACCGAACTTCTATAATCTTTAAAGTATACGATATTGGTTATATAGCTGAATAATGAAATGTAAAAAACTACGATATAGTAAAACCTGAATTTAGCTGATTTTTTGAATTATTTTTTTTTTTTTTCTGAGACAATGAGTGTTTTTGAGACCCCATAAAAGTAAGGCATTTCTAAGGCGATGCCCTTCTTACAAAACTCCAAAAAAAAAATGGTTGGATACGAGAAAAGTATGATGAAATCTGCAGGTTTTTCAATGAATATTTTCTTGTTTCGGGGAAACTATTTGGATAAAAGATAAAAAAAAAAAGAAATTCAAATATATTGATAAGTCCGAAAAATCTTAAATGGATGTGGTTATAACGTTGTTTGAGTTATCTCTTCAATCATGAGTTCACTCTATATAGCAAATGACCTTTAATTTCTAAAGAATTGTGCATCGAGTATGAATTCATCAGTTCTGGTTCTCAGCAGCTTGTTCAGAATTTTGCTGAGCAATGAATGCTTCTTCTTCTTCTTTCTGTTTTTCAGCCATGTTCAATTTATCTAAATAAGAAAGTTTGTCCATTTCCTTGGCGTTAACTAATTGCTTATCTAAGTATGTCTTCAAGTCTTTTTCTAGTAATTGCTTTTCAGGTCCAACAACTGTTTGGAAGTTTTGAACTCTAGCTATGAACTTTTCCATATCCAAACCAACTGCAGCATTGGCAGTTTCCTGTGTGTATGGAACATCTTTTAGTTCTTTGACTCTTCTTTTATGTACTTTACCTCTGAGATGTGTTTTCAAGGCAGAAGCAGTTTCACAGTATTTGTCACAATGAATACAGTAGAATTGACCTAACCCGGCTTTGGTTTCATCTAGTGGTTGGTTGGTTAATTTCCAAATTTTATCGGCAGAAGAAAGATCCTTGTAAATCAAGTCTAGATCTTTTGTTCTTCTTTTGGTTTTATATCTCATTACACTGTATTTACCCATTTTATGTGATGTGTTTATAAGGTTTTATGTTGTTTGTGGTTTGCTTATGGTTTTGTATGAAAGTTATTAATAATCAGAAATGAAGCAGGGGACTTTTTTATTTTGTAATTGATTGTTTATGAATTTCAATAACTGTTTTTTAACTTTTATTTCATTTTCTTTTCTTTTTTTCTTTTACTTAAAAGTGCTTCATAATATTATCTGTAAGAGGAAATTATAGCATGACTCACTTACATACTTTTGACTTTTTTATTTTTGTTACAACTTTTTTTTTTGGAAATATAAGAATTATTATTTAACACAACAAATGTCCTTCCTAAAAAAGTAATTTTTGCTATATGAAATTTTATAAGCAGCCCTTATAGGAAAAAAAAAAAACTTAAACTAGTATAATGATTTGTTTCGGGGTTAACTATGTGTTCCCTGTGAGCTTGTTTTCAAAAAAAAAATTATATTAGGTAATTAGGTTTTTTTGAACAACTTTTACTACAAAACAACTTTTTTTTCCTTTCTTGCTGAAAGAAACTACTTTCTGTTGACTATTTTCCATAAATTTAAATTAAATTATGAAGAATTAAAATATAAAGAAAATCAAATTATATATCATACAAAACCACCACTCTTATATTATTATTTCAAAATGGCTAGAAGACCAGCTAGATGTTACAGATACCAAAAGAACAAACCATACCCAAAGTCTAGATACAACAGAGCCGTTCCAGACTCCAAGATCAGAATCTACGATTTAGGTAAGAAGAAAGCTACCGTTGATGAATTCCCATTATGTGTTCATTTGGTTTCCAACGAATTAGAACAATTATCTTCTGAAGCTTTAGAAGCTGCCCGTATTTGTGCTAACAAGTACATCACCAAGACCGTTGGTAGAGATGCTTTCCACTTGAGAGTCAGAGTCCACCCATTCCACGTCTTAAGAATCAACAAGATGTTGTCTTGTGCCGGTGCCGATAGATTGCAACAAGGTATGAGAGGTGCTTGGGGTAAGCCTCACGGTTTAGCCGCCAGAGTTGACATTGGTCAAATTATCTTCTCTGTCAGATGTAAGGATGTTAACCAACCAGTTGTTATTGAAGGTTTAAGAAGAGCCAGATACAAATTCCCAGGTCAACAAAAGATCATCTTATCCAAGAAGTGGGGTTTCACCAACTTAGACAGACCAGAATACATCAAGAAGAGAGATGCTGGTGAAATCAAGGATGATGGTGCTTTCGTTAAGTTCTTGTCCAAGAAGGGTTCTTTGGAAAAGAACTACAACGAATTCCCAGAATACTTCCAAAACTTATCTGCTTAAAGGCATTTTGTTTAAAAACAATTATATAAAAATTAATACAATTTATATACAAGACTTAATCAAAATTAAAGCAAATAATCTATATCTATCTTTAAAATTTTTCGTTGGCATGGTCTTGTTTCATGAGATTTCTTACGTTGAAATACATTGATATTTTTGTTTATTCGACTTTTGTGCCTTCAAAATTGTGTCCTTTATTCTGCACGTGTATTGATTAATTAAATTCAGATCTCTTTATTGAAAGTATGGTTAAAGAGATCAATTTAGGGTGGGCTAAAAATACAATCAAAACAAAAAGGCTCGCCAAAAAAAAACTAGAGGAAAAAAAAAATTTTTTTTTTTTTGTTTATTTGTTTGGTGTGTTTATGCTTTCAGAAAAATCAACAGCTTTAGTTGTGTTTGAATATTAGTTTTTCAATACTTAAATCATGATAAACATAAGTTTAAGACTAAGTTGTTCATTTTAAACAAGATTGTTAACGTAATGCAACCAGATCAACAACATAACAAAATATATATCTAAAAAAATGTCTGAATTCGCCTATAAGACCAACCCTGATACCTTAGTTTTATTCGATGTCGATGGAACATTAACCCCAGCTAGATTAGTCATCTCTGATGAAGTCAAGGAAACTTTAAAGAACTTAAGAAAGAAAGTTGTTATTGGTTTTGTTGGTGGTTCTGACTTGAGCAAGCAAGTTGAACAATTGGGTCCAACTGTTTTAGACGACTTTGATTTCTGTTTCTCTGAAAACGGGTTAACTGCTTACAGATTAGGTAAGGAAATGGCCTCCCAATCATTCATTAACTGGATTGGTGAAGAAAAATACAACAAGTTAGCTAAGTTCATCCTGGGCTACTTATCCCAATTGGACTTACCAATCAGAAGAGGTACCTTCATCGAATTCAGAAACGGTATGATCAATGTTTCTCCAATTGGTAGAAATGCTTCCACTCAAGAAAGAATTGACTACGAAATTTTTGACAAAGAGCATAAAATCAGAGAGAATATGGTTGCTGCTTTACAAAAGGAATTCCCAGACTATGGTTTAACTTACTCCATTGGTGGACAAATTTCATTTGATGTTTTCCCAACTGGTTGGGATAAGACTTATTGTTTACAACACGTTGAAAAAGATAACTTCAAGGAAATTCACTTCTTTGGTGATAAGTCTTTCAAGGGCGGTAACGACTATGAAATCTACGAAGATAGCAGAACTATCGGTCATGCCGTCAACTCTCCAGATGACACTGTCAGAATCTTAAAGGAAACTTTTGGCATTTAACGCTTATATAAACATAAATGATAAAAACAATCTTATATAAAATTAGAAAGAACAAATTAGTATAAAAGCTCCAAAAACCTTAAAAAAGAGTGTGATATTATTATATGCTCATGTCATATCAACTGATCAATCTGAAGAATGCTAAAATTATACCTATTGCAGCAAAAACAATGGTATACATCCATTGGATTAACTGGGTTTTATTTGCTTCTATTTTAGTATTGATGTTATTAATTTCTTCAGATAACTTTGTATCTATATCCTTAATTTTCAATTCTTGAAGAGAATTAATTTCCTTTATTCTTCCTTTTTCTAAAGACAGATCCAATTTAAAAGCACCATTACATTTCCGGATTTCCATGTTGAAGCTCTTCTGAAGTTTCTCAAGATCACTAGTCAGAGATATGATTTCTTGTTTATATTCTTTGATTTTATCTAAATGGTCAATAATGATTTCGTTTTCTATTTTGTTAAAGGAGTTTGTCTTTATTTGAATCATCTTAATTATTTCTTCCCTTGTGGCTAAATTTTCTTTTTCTATTCTTTTTTTGGTGACTGCACCC
This sequence comes from Hanseniaspora lachancei, assembly GCA_030567275.1. NCBI lineage: Eukaryota > Fungi > Ascomycota > Saccharomycetes > Saccharomycodales > Saccharomycodaceae > Hanseniaspora > Hanseniaspora lachancei. The sequence continues at coordinate 50,113 of JAJLRX010000226.1, read as the reverse complement.
ATATTCTTCTTGAAAACTTTAAAAAGTCTATCCACCTGCTCTTTATTAAATACCTGATCTTTCACAAGTTGTCCTGCTATGTACTGTTCATTCATATTTGACCCATCTAAAAGACCATTAGCATCATTGATCTTGGGCAGTTCAGGTTTCAGAGAGTATAATCTGAGATTGTTATGTTTGTACCTGAATATTCTTGTTACTCTAATCATCGCTATTAACAGCTTGGATATTTATTTTATCTTGCTAATTGCGGTAAAATAACAGGAAAACTTATCGAAAAATATTTAAACCCTAACTTTATCAAAACAGGTACAATATACAATTGGGTAATAAAACACCAAAAAAAAACATCTATATGCGAAGTTTTTAGGCATGCCCCTCATGAAAATTCGATTTTTACTTATTCTCTTAAGTTTCAATGAAAAGGCTTTAGATTTAAAGCTTGTAGTTTAGTTTTGGACTCACAACCCAAAAAATGAAATTGGCGGTCACTTAAAATCACAAAGTATGTTTATTTTATATATTCTTACATATGAGTTTAAGATACAAATCGTTATTATGGCAGGAATTTTTTAAGGTTTCTTCACGTGATTTCAATGCATACAATATCTTCCTGACTATCCAAAAAAATTTTACTCATATTTTTTATTGATTTATTTTTTTTTTCAAATTTCACCTAAGAAATACCCCAAGTGAAAAACGTTGACTACATATACTAGCATATATTATAGCATTAAACCCAAACACATTTGATTAGATTTGTGTTGATAAAAGAACTATAAGATTATGTTGAAGAGCAGATACCTTAAAGGTTTAACGCTTTCAAGTATTAACAATAAAGCTTTGGTATTTAAGAGTACATACAGTAAAAGATTATATGCAAGGGATAATGATGACGAAATAAAAGATTATGAAAAGAACATGAACGAAATGATAAATCAAGTCAATGAAGAATTGATAAGTGAAAGAATGGATATTAATAATAAGTTTATGGAACAAAAGCTTAAAGCTGAAGAAGAATTGAAACAAAAAAAACTTAATACTTTCAATAGGTACACTACTTACACAGGTAGCGACTTTGATTCGAAGCCAGAAATAGGATCCACTTTCAAGCCAGAACGCTCAAAAAGCTACGAAGTGAAGAAGAAAATTCTTCATAAATCAATGAACTATAAAATATGGGTTCTTTCAGGTTTGGTTTTAGTAGGTATTGTTGGAGGAAATGATATTTATAACTACTTTGTTTATCAGGAACAATTTGTTGAAATGGGAGAAACTATTAAGGACGTTCAAAGCAAGAAACTTGCCAAAAAACAAGCCAAGATAGATAAGAGAATCTCAAAAATGAATCAAGTTTTGAAGTCAAAAGATTTTGGTATCGTATCGTGGCAAAATAATAACTTTTCTGTTATCCTATCTGAATTTGCCGAAAAGCAAGGAATTGTTGATCTTGTTGAAGATTCAGTTGATAACAAGCTTTTTCTACTTGATCGAAAAGGTGATCTATATGAATACTCTGGAGGCGAAAAAACAGTTAATAGAATTCTGAAGGGTTTGAACTTGAAAGAATTAAAATTATCAAATCAAAAGCTCTACATTAAAAATAATAACAATGAAATCATAATTTTACCAATTAATCAAGAAATATTTAACAGCTTAACATTGAAAAGATCTTTCTTGAGACCATGGTCCACTTACACATCTTATCGTAACAAAATTAGGAGTGCTAGTGGAAAGGTAATGCAATTCAAGAAGTACGATGTAGGTGAAAGCAACTTTGTTGGTCAAACTGTTGATGGAGCAGTATATTCAGCAGCAACCCTAACAAGTAAACAACAGGTCGATCAAAACTTTAACAAGGGACAATTTGGTTTACCAGAATATCCACCTACCAAGTTGGCAGAGTTTGCTCAAATTCAAAAGTCTGATGTGCAGGAGTACCCATCTGGCGACAATGCTGAACGGGAAGCTCTAAACGATGACTACTATGCTAAGTTTTTAGAGGAAGATTTACCTTACAAAAACGACTTGGTCACATCCTCATACTTTTCCAAATCGAACAAAGTTGTCAATAGAAATATAATGAAGTTATCAAGTGGTAAGAACCATACATATTTCATCGATTCGAATTTCACTATTCTAGCTTATGGAGATAACTCGGTTGGACAAATATACTTGCAGAAGATAGGTTCCATGAAAGGATATCCAGTTGTTCTGTCAAGACTGCCTAACTCTGTTAAATGCTTGAATGTGTTTTGTGTTGAGGATAATACTTACTTCTTAGTTGAAGATGTCGTGTCTAATAACACAGATCAGTTGATGATGCTTTCTTGTGGTTCAGGAAGTATGGGTGAGTTAGCCAATGGACAGTTCAAAATCAATCAAGCTGATGCCACTAAATTCAGTCAGAAGGGATTAGGTTCTATTAAGAATGTTATAAAAATTGGAGGTTTAAATGATAAAAGATATGGTATATTCGAGCTGAAAAATGGCGAGTACCAGCTGTGTTTATGGGGTAACAACAATGATGGGGATTTGCCGGGTATTTTGGCAGGAAAAAGATACAACCAAGTTCAAGAACCTAATATTTTATTGAATAAAGACAGTAAAGTATTATTGACCAAGAACTTCGGTACTCTAATATATTAAATGCAGTGTATATAGTGAATTGCACGTGAAGTGCTAGTTATTTTAATTTATTCTTTTTTTTCAGAAAAAAGAAAAAAAAAGATTACTCAATCGAGAATTGTTCCCGTTGGTATTTCATCTTTTTTAGTTTGTTTACTTGTATTGTAAACCTATTAAACTTACAGCTTATTAAGTGAGCTTTCTATTAATTGGATGAAACAGTTAATAAAGAAAGGTAAGCCAGAGTGAAATAATGAATGCTTTATACAATCATGCTAATAAGCAAAAACAACTTTTGGTAAAGGATTTAGCAAAGCTTGAAGACATACTTCAAAATGAATCTGAAATAGCGACAAAATCTAATATTATACTATCAACACAAGGAGGTATACAAACAACATTGATCTCATTGAAGAAGACAATAGAACAATACAAGCAACAGTATGAAAATATCAACAGAGATGACACAGTAGATGAGAGTGAGAGTGAAGAGATTTTGAAGATGAAGAATAGATTAGATGTTTTGAATAACGAATACACAACATTCAATTCAAAGTTTGGAGATATGAAAAATAAATTTGATAGTATAAAGAAGAAATTGTTATTTTCACAGCAAGAAGATGTAAACACCCCACTTTTGCAGAATAGAAATGCAGGCAAATTGAATGAAAACCCAGTAAATAGAGAGCCTGCTATGAAACAGAATATCTTCAACCAAAGTTACTATCATGACGAGAAAACAATATTTAGAAAATCAAACAAACGATTAGATCAGATTCTAGAGATGGGAAGTGCCACATTGGATGATATAATGGAGCAGAATCAAATATTATCTAGAGTTCAAGGGAAAATGACAAGTACATTAACGACACTAGGTTTTAATAATGAAACTATCAATAAGATTAATAAAGTTGTTTTGAAGGATAAAATTAGGTTTTACTCAAGCATGTGTGTGTTCGTAATACTTTGTGTGTTGGTCATATTATACTTAAGGTAACATTTATATATTTTAGTTAAATTGGTTATTGTGCAATCACGTGCCCTGGTTCAAAGAACGATAGACCTAACAAAAAAAGCAGTTAAATAATCTCTCTTATTTCCGAAAATATAAACCCCTTGTTTTTTGAAGGCTGAACTGAAGTATTTCCCAATTGAGATAAATGATTAAAAATGGAATAACGCGCTTAACTCAGCTCTATTATTGATTTTTGTTCTTTTTTTTTTTTTTTTTGAGGGAACAAAATTGACAAAACTCAATAATGCACAACTAACAAAAAAAAAGGCTGAATTAAACTTAACTAATTACTTTTCAAAAAAAAAAGGAATAATTAAGATTTAGCATATACAAAAGTCTACAATCTACCAAGATTTTTGAAATAACAAATTGGACATAGTTTACATTCAAAATAAAGTTTAAATACAGACTAATTCTCTGCTTATTACATTAAATGATAATATATCGTTTTAACTATTAAACTAAAGAAGACTTATTGACAATTTAATAAACCCAACAATAATATAACAGAATTTGAAACATCACGTAAACCCACTCATATTATTTCATTTATTTTTCCAAATAATAATATACATATCTAACTGAAGTTAGACACCTCTTATAATCTAAAAACTACTTCATTGAATCTTTTACTTGAACACATAACGATGCAGCACAACGTCCCACCATCTACACCAGTAAAGGGCACTAAATATCAAAAACTAAATAACAATCACAGATCACAATCTGCACAAGCATCTAAATCACAAAACAATACAGGCTATTCGATGGGTGCTCTGTCTTCAGAACACGGATTGATAACTCCACAAACTGTCTCAAGATTCAAAAATACACAAAGCAGCAGAAAAAAACCATCATCACAGCAAACTCCTAAACCTAAGAATTCTGGTAATTCTTTTCATTTGAATACAGCTTCTAAAAGAATGCTCCAGACTCCACAGAATAATGATGAGGATATCAGAGAAAAGCTGCTTACAGACATGTTTCTGACTCCTAATCTATACAATCCCACTACGCCAGTAGTGAAGCTGAATTTTGACTCTGAATCGGACAATGATCTTCCGCATACACCAAAAAATAAGATAATAACCTTTGAGGAGGCCGAAAATCTTCATAACAATTCATCAAGCAAGAACGTAACTAATAAAAATAAAACTTTGATTAGTGAGCGTGATGATGATGAAATATATATTAGAAAAGCGGTTTTGAAAAATCCATTCTTATCGGATGATAGTTCAAGTGACGAAACTACCAAAGTTAAAAAGAAATTGGAATTCAAATAATGAAGCTTAATTATTTAAGTATGTATGTAAAATATCATGTTGTTTTTTTCTTAAATAAAAAAAATTACTTAAACTTCTTCATAATCAACTCTTTAGAATATTCAACTACTTCTTTATGAAGTTCCTTGGATAAGTTAGAAGCAATGACACCCTTTGTTAAAAAGTATCTCCCACCTTCATAAAAATTCACAGTTTTAGCTTCTAATGAATCAGTGTGGTTGTAATCCAATGACTTTAACAGACTGAAGCCAGCTGCATGGTCCCAAATTTTTTCTTTGAATTTTAGAGATGTAGGTAATCTTAGATATAAATTACCCAAGTTTAATGCTAATAAACAATACTTGACTTGAGAATCTAGGTGAAGAGCGTGATTAATGTTAAATTTCTCCTTGATATCATTTTGTAGATCATGAGAAGAATGACCTTTTTCAAATCCCTCAAGAGTGACCAACTTGTCTAAATTGATTTTGTTGTCTTCTTTGGTTACAACGTTCAAAAACTCATTATTGAAAGTTGCATCATCTGAAAATTCAAATTTGGTTGAAGGTCCAAAAAAAACTTGGTCTTCTTGTGCCTTTGAATAAAAGATGTATCCATCAGAGCCACATTCCTTATCTAGTTTTTGGTAGTCAAACTTGTGTTCTCCATGAATTCCAGGCTTATAATAGCTGCTCAAAGACAAGTTTGGACAACCTATAACCCCCATTATGACTTCACCTTGTTCATTTAATAAGGACAAGCACACGGCAAATTGGTCACCTCTTATAAAACCTTTGGTACCATCAATAGGATCCAAGACCCAATGTCTCTTTTTGACTCCATTTACAGATCCTTCACTGTTACCCAAGTTGACAATTTCACTTAATTGATCAATTGTGTATTCCTCGTCTGTGTATTGTTCAACTAAAGTCAAAACATCCTGTAAAAATTCCCTGTCTTCTTCTGCGGTATCTTCCTCACCTATGAATGCATCATCCGGGAATTGTTTGTGTATGTGATTGAAGATCAAGAATTGTACAGCTACATCAGAAATGGTTACAGGAGATGAATCACTCTTGGTGACAATGTTATTTTTTTTCAATTCAAATTGAACCCTTGAAGTGACTTTGCAAGCTAATTGCACTATTTTCACAGATTCGTATATTTCCTTTTCTAACATATGGGTGGTTCTAGCAAAGATAATTAGAGTGTATGGATGGGTTGTACAGCTTCGATACTCTAGCTAATGTACAATCAGTAGTATATCTACAGAAATATGGTATATAATCAGTCAAGAAAATTTGCTAAGAATCTATACAAATGCTAGCTAATTTTTTTTGGTTAATATTTTGTGTGGAATTATTTTTTTTTTTTACTGCATAATTTGAATTGTGGTGTTTTATAAACGTAGAAACTTGACATCCACAATTTAACATGTAGATATATTCACGTCTCTTTACATTTGATGTGGTTTTTCTGATAATTTCAGACTAAGCTAAGAGTTTTTATACTATAAAATCAATTATATAATTTTGAGAGAAATTGAATATCTATAATGCCAATGCTGCTCTTTTAGATCAAGGGTGATGTCACGAATTCAGCCAAAGGCGTTGAGCAAAGCATTCATTTTGATGGTTAAGCTTCTTTCCAGTTGCATTTTCATATCAGCAGCCTCTCTGCATTTTTCACAGCTAGAGTCAACACAATCTTCTGTTTTGATATCTTCAGGCTTGTAATCTAGTGGAAGAATTGGGGTTTTCACCAACTTTACATCTTTGGGACCATATTTTTTTAAATACCCCGTTGATTGCATCTTATATTTCTTACACGTTTTACAAGAACAATCAAAATTGGTGTTTATGTTTTGTAGTATCACCTTCATTTTCTTCATCGACTTTATATCTCGATAGCAAAAGACACTTATTTTGCACTGGTTTCCAAACCTTTCTTCTTTATCCATGGAATCAGTTTCATCCATGTGTAGCTTAATAATCAATCTTTCCATGATTTTGGGCTCACTAGAAAACACAATACTGTATTTTCTTTTTATGTTGTACTTCTCAAAGTTTCGGTCTGTCATGTAAGCAAGAGTCTCTTTGTTAAATGAATCACCTTTTCGTAATGAGAAGTCAAAGTTGCAAAAGGCCTCTTGTAAAACATCGGCAGATTTGTCACCCTCTATGATTTTGTCAGTTTTTTGCCTTTTGATGTTCTTTTCATTTAATGTGATAGTGCTACTATCAAGATCATCATTGCTTCTTTTGATCCTGGTACCATGCAATTTTGGACTTGATTTATCAAGTTCTTTTGAATTGTTTGAAGCCCTTTGTATGGCCATTTCTGTACTTAAAGAATTGTCACAGTGACATAAGAAGTTTACATGTGAAGTGTTTCTTGAGAGTGACCATATGTCAGTACTTTTATCTCTCTTAAACAATGCCCTTAACTGACACTTTTCACTAAATCCTTGTTTTTTGCAGCAACGAACATAAACACTATCAGCTGTGAAGCTTCCACTTGTTCTTCCCATTCCCAGCTTGTATGTGAATGCCTTGACCAATCCGCTTTTTTTCATTGCCTCATTGCACATTTCTCTCACAACACAGTGACTGGCGTTTTTGGAAGCAGAAAAGCTTATGGTATCAAACAATTTTTCAAAGTCTAGAGGCACTTTTTTACTTGATTTATTGAAGCCCCATTTAATCCCATCCTCAATGACGGTGTCGCTGTCCAGTCTCTTACTTTCATTTGAAGGTGATATGGACGCTGTTTGTGAAAATTCTCTTTTTCTATTTGATACCCTTAAAGTATTGGAACGCTTTTCAAAATCTTTGTTCGTGGATTCCTTATGCTTTCTAATACTTCTTTGGGGAACTTTGTCGTTGACCAATGCGAGACTTTTTGTATAAGGTTGTTTATCAGAATCGTCTATGAATACAGGATCAGGAATATGGCTTTTAGGTTCAATATTTGGATTTTTTGTATCAACTGCTTCAACTTCCTTGACAACATCCTCATGTTTGGCTCTGTCTTCCTTGATAGGAGATATGTAGTCCGGAGGGCATGTGCATACATAAGATGTATTCTCACTTTTCTCGTACAGTCTATATATATTGTCATCCATATTAAGTCTCAAGAAAATCTTGAAGTTACAGATATGATTGCTTTGATGAGATTTTTCTTGACATCTCAAGTAAATTCCACAAGTGTGTTTAGTCTTATTATGCAGCATTACTTTACCACTAAAGTTTTTGTTTCCACAACTATCAGGCAGTTTGGAACGAATGATGTTCACTAATTCTCTAGTCTTATACGTATCTCGCACACTAGTGAAGCTTAAATGCTTAAAGGTGTTTTCGTAGTCAAGCATTATTATTTAAATTATTAGAACGAAAATAAAATATGGATATCTAGGCTAGATTCAAAAATTCTATATTTGATTTGTATTTCAAGTTACTACACAGTTAATGTGAAAATCTGTTCAAACGCAAAATTGATTTAGTCGTTGCTTACAAAAAAAAAATAAGCAGTGGTGAAAAGAGCTGTTGGGTAGCACACTTAGAGCTGATTGGGATTACTATATTCAATTTCTCTTGACTGAACTAGGATTGAAAATATGTAAAAATTGTTTTGAACCGATTATTATAAAAAGATGACTATGATTTTTCGAGTTTTTCATATTTTTTTTCAGCCAAAAAAACACCAAACTATAGAAAAAAGAACAACCCCTTATGGAAAAATACAAAAACCGATAAAGGATTGAATAGAATAATCACATTAAAGAAATAAATAGTGACATACAAAAACATTTTAAGCTATTCTAACATTTTACTTTTGTTTTATGAATTTTATGAGTATACATCTTTGAGTCAAGCACTAATAAAAGAACTTATAATAAATATTATTACATCATCTAGTCTTTGAAGCTATCATCTTCAGCCTCCAAAACTTCATATTCAGGTTGGAATTCGGCATATAAGGTTTCTGGGTCTGATGTGTTATAGTAAGTATATTAGGCTTCTTCATCACTGATAATTTTCTTAGGTAATTGGGTTTGTTCTACTAGTAACTGAATTTTACAAGATCTTTCCATTAATCCAAATAAGTAAATGGCCTCGTCAATGGATTCACCAACTGTCAGCAAACCATGGTTTTGTAAGATGATGGCTTTGTTATTATTTCCTAATTGTTTAGCTAATTTTTCACCTTCTTCCTTTTCCAAAACAACACCACCAAAGTTTTCGTAAACAGTGTGTGATTTGTAAAAGATACAAACGTCTTGATTGATCATGTCCAAAGGTCTGCCGAACGTGGACCATGCTTTACCGTATATGGAATGAAAGTGCACAGCAGCATTAACATTTTTTCTGCATTGGTGCAAGGCTGTGTGTATGGTCAATCCTGCAATGTTGGCATTGTGGGTTGTGTTTCCATCTTCTAAGATCTCACTACCATCTTCTCTTATGTGTATCATATCAGACTTTTTCATCATGGACCAATGAACACCAATTGGAGTTATCCAAATGGTTGACGGGTCAACTGGATCTTTTATTGTCATGTGTCCGGCAGATCCTTCGATGGCATTGATTTTGGCAATATATCTACAAGCAGCAGCCATATGAATTAGTTGGTGTTCTCTTTCTTCTTCTTTGTTTTTGAAGGCAGGTCTCTTATGTTTGTATTCACCTGTTCCGATAGCCAGGTTATGGACTCCTTGAGTGTTGGTAAAGACTTGGTAGGTCTCAGAGTCTTGTTTTTTTTCAGTATTTGTTTGAGTTGATGTTTCAGTGGACATTATTAAATAATGATGGGTTGTCAATGTATGTGTTTTGTTTTTATATAAATTGGGTGTTTAATGTTTCGATTTCATTGTAAAGTAAAGAGCCATATGCTTATGCTTAAAACTTAAACATGCTTTTTTAAAAGCAATATTAAAAATTTAACCAATTTTTAATCTCTAGAAAAATTAATCTTTTTATAAGATACGATGCAAATTCGTTAACCAATTCCTTATTTTTTTTTTTTTTTTTTGTTTGGAAAATTAACGACGGTTATTATTCTCCGCATACTTTTCCCATTTTCATATTTTTAGATCATTGATAACGAGGTTTTAAATGCGGTTTATATCCTAACCATTATCAAATTTTATAGAACACTTAAGATCACTAATACTGGTTTTGTAAGGAGTGTATATATGTAACTGTTGTATTGGGTAGTATCTGCTGATATGTGTTTATAGTTTATATTCTACTGTGTTAAGGGTCATGGCTGTGTCTTGCTCCCAATATTCAAGGTTATAATTTTACCAACTTGCTTCCGTTAGCGAACAGTTTTCATCGGATCAAAAAAGTACAACCCAACGTAGGGTGAGAGGGCAAAGCACTTTTTTTGGTCCACTACCATTTTATAGGCTCTGCGAAATAACCCATCCCCCATTTTTTCCAATTTAATCATTACTCTTTTAGGGAAATTTTTTTTTTTCGGAAAAAAAATTTTCCTTCTGATTAATGAAACTTTTCTTATTTTTGTCTGTATATGTAAGGGTTTCCTCATTTTGAGCTAAATTTTACGCTTGAGTGAATAAGTCTGTTTAGCACAAATAGAGTCTTTTGAGTGGAAGCCTTTATAGGCTGTTGTAGATCTTTATTGGACATTCTAAATAACAGTTATAATGTATATTGATTCTTGGTTTTGATATGTATAAATTTTATATAAAATATAATGTTATACCTCTAGCCCATTTTGTTATTCATATTTTTGAAGGTTTTTTATTTTACACATTTCTTACGACCTTCCTGCAACAGTATTCATATATTTTATCCCTCTTCATTTTTGGTGAGTCTTTTTCATTTCAATAGGGAAAAATAACCATCTTATTTGCGCAGGTTTATTTTACATGTAAGGACCTATTATCGCTGGTTCTGCCTTGTACTTTCGTCCAACTATCTCCGAAGTTTCTACCAAACAATCAACAGGGTCTATTAAGAGCTAAAATGGCTAAAACTCGTTACAATACTAGTAGCTATATCTTAAGAGATGTCTTAGCTTTATACTTATATAACAAAATTACAAAAAATAAAGAACATTCTTAAGAATGTGAAATCCTCAGAATATTCTAATCCTTTTTCTTTGCTTAATCTTTTGCTGGCAGTATGTGAAGTTCATTCTCTTACTTCAGAGAGTTCAAGTGGGCATTCTCCAATAAGATTGTTTTGGTTAACTCCGTGGTGAGAAGAAAACACAGTAGCTGCTCTTGTAATTGAAACCTTTTTAGTCTGCCAAGAAACAAATAAGCTAAAATTCAGTTAAGTTAAAGACCCGAGCTGGACGAAATAGATTAAACAAAAAAACTATAGTATAATTAAATAGTGTAATCTTACAGATTGATTATTTGTTGGTCAAAACGATTTGTTTCATTAAAAGGAACGATCTCTGTCATGTCTTTCAGCAGCCCATATATCTTTTTTAAATAAATGAAAAAGTACACATGATTATTCGTTTCTACGGTCTACATATTTACATACCTGATACTTTATCATAGATAATTCTAAAGAATAAGACAAGTAAACTTTGTCCAGTAGTTGAGTGATCAAACTCCTTTGGTACTTAGATTTGTAAATGACGTGATTAATCAATAAGTTTGGTTTGTCGGTTAGTACACTAACCCAGTAATAGTTAACTTCACTAAAGGACTTATACAAGTATGTTAAAAGCAGCAATATTTACATTTTCAAGTGTGACACTTGTAACTTTACCTCTTTTTTTGTAAATTAGTTTAAACTTTTAAATGTTAAAGATGTGCAAATTGTATAATTTGTAAACATTAAAAAAACGTGACTAGGCTTAAACAAAAAAGTTAGTTTTAATACGAAGTGACTAAATCAAATTTTTGTTTTAGCATTTGTGCTGAACATAGTAATAATTATTTTAAAAATATTTACAAAATACTCACTCAAAAGAGAGTATGAATCAACAATTATAATTGATATCTAGCTTTTATTAGTCAAGATGCTACGGAATGACTTTAACAATATTGTCACGTGAAAATAACATTTGGATTCTTAGTTATAGGGCGTATACTTAAAAACAAAAAAAAAAAAAATGTCACGTCTGTTGCGTTACCATGCCAAGTTCCACTACAAATACCCGTCTAGCCGTAAAAATTAGAAAAGTGAATATTCGTTTGTAAATTTCACTTGAGTTGTAGCAGTAGTTAATTTCGCCTACTAGTATCTCCTCATTCTTAACGTATCACTTACAGATAATGTCATTTCTACAGTGGGGCTGTAAAATGTTCACATGGAGAAATGTGTTTAACGTTGAAAGAAAAAAGGATGTACATGATTCATGATGTAAGTGCATTTCAAATGGTAGGATACATCTACTGCTGAAATGGGGATCCTTTCAACACACTGAAGACCAATTTTTTTGAGTATCTTGCTAATAGTTTTAACCAATATGGAAAAAAATATAGTGATGAGAGCAAATTATTCTGAGTCACAAGTTCCAACTACTTATTAAATAACTTGAAAAACCTGTTAAGGCATATCATGCCTTTAATATATACTATTATATTCGTATATAAATTATACATTATTTTAGTTACCGTTAAAGAATTACAATTAGTGGCTAGACTTGATAAACAGGTAAATGATTATTAATTTTCTGTTGAAAACTTTATCATATACCTTCATATACATATATCATAAGATATTTTGCTGCATTTTTTTTTTTCAGTGTCTGTTGAGATGAGGTGATGAAATAGCACACCATCTTTTTTTAGGAATTCGAAAAAAAAAAAGATGGATAACGAAATTATAGGAATCAGGTCAATTGAATATTCCAAAATGTTTTAATATAAAAGTCAAACGTCAACTTCTAATTTTGAAAATTTAATAGTTATGTATGTGCTTTAAGATACATACAGATATCATGCTAACTGCTAAAGTATTTTATACTAAGAACTGATTACTATAATAGCTTCTTATTGAGGAGACCAGAGTGAAAACACCCCAAAAAAAAACAACAACCAACGACAACTTCTAATTTATATATTCCACGCAATGATAAGATTAACACCCGCATTTGCTACAACAACCGCTTCAAACTTGACATCCAAAAATAACACCTTGAACGGTTCTATATCTGGGAAAAACCCCCATTATCAAGTCTTACAAGACATCTATGGCTCTCAAAACACCCCTTTGAACCCATATATTTTTTACAATATATCAGAAAATCAGTATACTAATCAAAACGTTGTTTTCAAAAATAATGAAGCTCAAGAACAAGACAAAAATGTTGAGCTTTACAACTTCTACGACAATACTGGATATCAGTATGGTTTGAGTTCACAAGCACATTCAAGCGAAGTTTTAAACTACAACAGTTCTAGCAATTCAAGTAACAATCTCAATAAGTCAGGTGAGCAAAAAACGTTAAAGAAAAGTCAGCCGCTCCAGAAAAATCAGCACACTTTTAAAAACGGAAAAATTCAAAATCAATTCAACTCTCATATTCATCACAACCACAATCCATATTTGACAAATTCTAACAACAGTTCATCGAATTCGCTTCATGGACTGAAAAACATCAATGCTGGATTTAATGGTAAAAATCACAATATTCTATCAAGTTCCAAAACCCCAACACGCCTAGAGACCTATAGCAATTTTAAAAAGCTAAGTAAAAAATGCTTTGAATCTTTGAAGAATAACAACTCTACCGTCAGACATGTCACTGCTATGGACATAAACAATATGATTCAGTTTATAGAGATGTACACTGTACTGAAGTCTTACAATGAGCCAAATCCTATGAAACAACAAGATATAGTGTACTTGCTAAGAATTATTCTAGAGCTCCACAGAAATGTAAGATTCAACTTATTGAAACTGAAAAGAAAACCGGACTACGATGATCAATCCATCTATAAAAACTTAATCAACTTATTGTTCCAACTTCTAGAAATGGTCAACAATGACTTGATAGACGGAAAGGCTTTTAAAAGTATAAAGATAGATCAATCAATAATAGGCACCTTAATCAACTGTTACAAGGACTTTGAAATGATTGAAAATGCCTTAAAGATTTGGAAAATGGGTATTTTTGAGAGCAGCACAAAGGAAGGCACATATGAATTTAAAGCTAGCTTATTTGAAAAATCAGAATTTGAAAACCAAAGAGTTTATTTGAATCCTGGTGTCATAGGTTCCATATTACCTATACTACAGGAGATTGGAAAAGTGCCATTAGACAAAATAACTAGAATTTATCAAGAGTCTAAAAGCTTAGCTAGCATGAATATCAACCAAAAAGGTATGGATACCCTGAACTTGGGTATGATTCAAGTTTACCTAGATAACGACAGAGTTGAAAATGCTTTGAAATTATACGAAGAAAACCTGAAGATATGCTCTAAGGATTCAAACTCAAGCAACTTTTGGAAAATCAGTATCAGTGAAATTCAATTTATCTCCAAATGTAAGAATATTGAAATAGCAATGAATTTCTTTGAGAAGCTGATCAGTCAAAAGAAATCTGGAAGAAAGGCTGAAAAAGGACAAAAAAACAACTTGCAAGCTTCTCATGTCAATTTGTTTATGATGAACATTTGGAATGTTGAAAAGAACTTGGAAAAAGTTTCATATGTTTGGAATAGAGTTGTTTCATATTATGGCTCTGATGTTTACCCAGGGGTTATATCTTCATTAAATGATACATTCTTCAAGATATTTTTTGAAAATTATTCCACCACCACTAACAACGAGCTAAGACTTCAAGGATTTATGAAACTTATTGATTTGATCAATGAAAATGCAGCCAATATTAAAAACAACAAAATCGAAAACAACGAGGTATTTTTCAACATCTTACTGACACATTCTTCTAAAGCTTGGAAAGATTTCAATGTTTACAAATATTTAATCAAATGCTACCAAACATACTGTAACTTCCAATTGATCACCATTGTTCCTTACAGAATATCACTAAAATCTTTAGGGTATATCAACAATACTCCAATAAAAGTCATTAAGAACACATGGCTACAATTGGTTAATAAGCTAAAAAAAAACGGAAAGATACAAATGATTTCAAACCCGGACTTTGCTGCCTTAAGAGATGCCACACTAGGCTGGTGCAAAAACGAATACTTACCGGAAGTTGCAAGATTGACTAATAGAATCGAACTTTTAAAAATAGATCTTGAATCTGAAATAATTCCAAACCCGGACTGTAGATCCAATACCTTGTTGCAATTAGACATGGAAGAAGCTTATAATCCAACAATAGAAGCGCTTCAGTTCTCAGGCGCATTTGATGTTGAACAAAAGCACAGCAATATAAACAATGATGAAGACTTCAATATACAAGAAAATTTCAGCTCAGCAACACTATCAAATCTGGTTAACAAGAACTTCATTAATGAATGTTCATTCTTAAGCTCTGGAGAAACTTCTGATTTCGATTGCCAAACTCCAATCTACATGAACAATTACTCGTCAGATTATGAGTGTTCCCCAAGAAATATGTATTTGGATGGGGACATTGAAAGGAATTCAGATGGATCCATAAACCCAATTGTTGTAGACATCAAAAACTTAGAGGCAAAAGTCAACATATTAACCGAAGAAAAGAATAATAGAATTGAACTATACTGGCAGTTATACAACGAGTACAAACAGTACTGCAGAGATTCTAAGCAACAATATGATTATTTGGTTCAAAATGTTTTGAAGAACTTTAGCTGTTTAGAGCCTTCTCTAAGTGAATATTATAACAAGAACATATGCTAAATATTCTTATGTGTATACACAATTAGAAAATAAATAAATATGATACTCTTTAATTTATTTCATCTTGTATATTTGAGATTTTTATTAACTCTTGCATTTTTCATTTCGAAACGAGTACTACAAATCCAATCAAGTTCACCTTCATGGACAAGTTCTATATTCATTGTGCAATATTTGCGTAAGTCCACTTGTTGATCGTTCTTAAATTTGCAGCATAAGGTATATCCCGATTCATCAATAGAGAGAATCAAGTCTTCGTCATGTAAGT
Source organism: Hanseniaspora lachancei (assembly GCA_030567275.1). NCBI lineage: Eukaryota > Fungi > Ascomycota > Saccharomycetes > Saccharomycodales > Saccharomycodaceae > Hanseniaspora > Hanseniaspora lachancei. The sequence continues at coordinate 34,144 of JAJLRX010000226.1, read as the reverse complement.
ATTAAGAAACTTTCTTTTTGAATTGAATAATGTGCCCACCAATTTCAAATAGTTCAATGCTAGTTTCTCATTTCAACAGGGTTTTGTGAGAACTGGGAAATAAAAGCTGCAGAAGTCTTATTGAATACCCCATTTTTTTTTCAGTTTATCCTAAGTGTCGAAATTGATGTAATATTTTGTACTTGCAAACATTTCATAAATGATCCTACTTTTTTTGAAAAAAAAAAGGAAAAAAAAAATTATTATAGAATAACAAAAACCTTACATATCATCTACAGCTAATATACGGTCAGGCTAAGCTGAATACACATACCCAGACAAAGGCCATTTTAAAATCCTTCACAAATTTAACTGATATTCATATGAATAATGATACAACTCACACCCATTTATTTGAACTGCAGTTCTATTTTGAGATCATAGACATAGATATATTTCAATGTTCAAGTATAAAAATCCCACATAAGCCCAAAGAGATATCTGTAGATCTGCTAAAATACTATTTGAATGATGAGTATTCTAGCTTGAAAATCATTAACAACTTGTGCTCATTGCAAATTAAAGCTCTTTTGAAACTAACGACACGCTTAAATAGATTTCTGATTCTTGAAAGGCATATGTTCAACTCTACAAAGTTACTCATATCAGAAATAGAAATTAAAGACTTTGATTATTTTTTATCATTTTTGAAGGTGCTTTCTATAGACTTGGATTATAGAACTGAAACTACAAATGAGTTGAAGAAATTAGAAAATGTAAATGTAAATGTTCTGGGATTTTTAGATCAGGTTTGCAAGAGTACAAAGGATAAGTTAAGCCACATAGACTTTGAGGGATGTGATGAATCATTTGTTATGAAAATGGGATTTTATAAAGGTATATCAGGATCAAGTAAAAAGCCATCAAGAACCAGAGACTTATTAAAACTTGAAGAGAAGGATCCTAAAGGGTTCTTCGTTAATGAATACTATAGTTTTTTGTATGGGTCTTGCTTTCCTTTAAAGCAATCCACAGTCAATCACAACGGAAGATTGGCAAGATTCATTAAAGTTCAGGTGAAGCAGCTGCTCTACAAATATTGCCAACATGCGATTAAAAATAATGTCCCAGAAGATTCTGAAAAAATTAAAAGTACAAACAATACAATACTATACAAAACGATCATAGAGAACTCAGCAATGTCCAACGTTGACATTGATAATAAATACAATAATGACAATTTAGCATATAAAAGTAAGGATAACAAAATAACAAACGAATACGAGTATCAATTTGACCTAAATTCTCAAAGAAGTGCCTTTATTTTAAAGAATTGGAACGTATCACTGCTAGGAACAAAAAAGGATCAAAGTGGTCATGTAAAAGATGAGGAAGTCGTAGAAACACTAAAGAATATATTTAAGATTAGAGAGTTGCAACTTCAAATAATTATCTACTTGGAGCTACTGACTTTTACTAACTTGGATACAAATTTTTCCAAATTTGATAAAATATACGGCAATTCGGAACCTAAAAAGAAAACAAGAAATACATTTGGAAATAAATTAAAGCAAAGAACCATGCTAAAGAGGAAAAGCCAAACCGGCAAAGATATAGATTTATGTCAAACATTAAACTATCTAGTTAACAAGCTTTGTGTTGCAGAATCACTTATTCCTAGAAGCTTGTTGATTGACGCACATGAAGAAGAGATTCAAGATGACTTAAATCTAAACAAACACAACTTTAAGTTAGCAAATAAAAATAAAGTATCAAGCATCCCTACAAAACTGATAATTAATTGGCATCTAAAGAACTGCTTATTTAATGAAAAAAGTGATGAATCTTTATTAGGGTTTTATGATAATTGCTTGGTACCAATTTACAAGAAGAAATTGCCCAAGTGTTTAAAATTTCTTAAGCCAAAATTCAAAGGTACAACGTTTGATATGTCACTAACAACAGAAAATAAAGCTAACAAAGAACTACCAACAAACATCAAAGATTTGAGACAGGAACCCAACAAAAATTTAAAAGAACTCTTGAGCTCAGACGTGTCACTATTACAGAGACAGGAATCATCTATATTATCTGCTCAAGAGAGAGTGAAACTCCTTGAAAAAAGAATCACATCATTGGATAATAAGAGCATTGGAACTTCAAAACAGAATTCAACACATGTGATCAAAAGAAGTCATAGCATGTTAGTACCTGAGACAAAGAATACAAAGGAAGACTTGTTGGAGACACCCTCTAAGGCCAACAATCAATTGATAGATATAAATGGAAAAAAGTTCAAGAGAGCGAAATTGAAAACCAGCCAGGTTTCCTTTTTGAGAACTGGCAGTTCCAGAACCGTGTCTTTGCTAGATAAGTTAGCCCAAACATTCAATGATACCGGAGAAACTTCAACGTTTGGCACTAAAGATGTGTCAAATGAAGAAAACCACAACTCTGAACAAAAAGTAATTATGGAAGACTTTTTCAATAGATTCTCACAAAAAGTCACTGCTAATTCAAATGAGTTTGATAGCGGATCTGATATGGTTATTCAAGCAACACCACAAAAAATTTCTGAAATGATACAATCACCGACAAAATCACATATTATGTCATCTGGAGTTAAAGCTTCAGCTTCCAAAATAAAAAAATCGTCTCTTTCAGGCATTGTTCTTTCAAGCGGTGGCAAGTCTGTTGAAGACATTGTATCCAATGATGTTATTGAGTCACCGATGATTAAAAGCAGTCTTAGATACACTGAGGAGCACAACATTCTTTTATCATCACCGTGGAAAACACCAAGAATAGGTGCAATTGAGGAAGAACATGATCAGCAAGTTGAGAGTTCTGAATCGGCAGATAAAGTAAAAAGAAGACTATTTTCATTCGGTGAGTAAACTCACTAAAAAGAGTGTTATATATATTGATTAAATTGAAACCTATTTTACTAAAATTAAAAATTGATGTTACTAAAGTTTATATAATACCTAAAAATATGGATTCGTAAATCTTTCTCTTTCTTTCTATTTCAATAGATTCTATTTTTGTAAACACTGAACCACCAACAACTTTCATCAACTTTGTCTTTTCTTCTGGACTTAGGTCTCTGTTTGCGTTTTCAGCGATCAAGCTAGGTAAATCCTTGTTCAAAACTTCCAGGAACTCTAATATGACGTCAAGTAAGATCTGTTTTTCTTTATCTGTGAATCTTTGCGGTTTACCACTCTCCTCGACATCCATGGTATCTTTGTTGTCAGATTCAGGCAATACTACCTCACACCAATTGAAAAGATTACCTAAGAACCATCTAATTATCTCACTATTGTTTGAGCCCATGGTGATCAATATTTTGAAACATCCATAATAAGTACCCATGGATCTATTTTTGTCTAAAAAAGTCTTCAAAATTGTTCTGATAATCTTTGGTTTTATAGTCTTTTCGATTATGCTTGATTTATTTAGATCCTTGTTAGACAGAATGTGTGCAAGAACCTGTGAAGAAAAGTTTCTAATAGCTAGTGATTTGTCAAGCAATGCATCTTGTTGAGCGATGGCATCCTCATTGTTTTCGGAGAATTTTTCTTCAAGTTGACCTATGTTCTTAGCTAACAATAGAGTCAAAATACAAGGCATTAATGAGTTATAATATGGCTCTAAAGAAAAATCCTTGTTCACCAGTATCGAGAAGACCATTTCTAACAAAGTTGTCAATTTCTCTAAGTCGTGCAAATTGTATGTAATTTGTTCATTAATAAAGGCAATGAAGTAAGGTAATAGTTGATGAATACCCTTGTCTGAGCTTAAAGATTGTAATGCAGCTTGTTTGATGGATTCTTTTTGAAGGTCATTGTATTCTTCTGAAGGTTCAAGCAACGTCTTTGTTATTTTTTCAAAGTAAATTTGTAACTCTTTAGAGATGACATGTTTCACTCTTAACTTGATTTCAACATCCTTACCATCAATCTTAACATTGGAATTAATGGACTTATTTTGATTAGTTGACTTGGTATTTTGATTAGTATCTGCGTTATTCTCTTTCTCAAGATCATTATCGTTATTGTCATTGTTGGCGTCATCATCTTTTTGATCATTTTCATTGGATAAAACCAGTGTGTTTTCATTAATACTAGTTACTATACTACCTCTAACCAAGGGACTATATTTTAATCTAATGTCCTCATGTATGTTTGGATTTTGAGCAATGTTAGGTTGCACACCTTCAACAGCCAACCAGTGTGAGGTGAAAGTGGTGATTCTAGGGGCCTCTGGCAAGGGCTCATTAATTAGTTTATCAAAGTCAACTTCTTCTTCATCAATGTAGAAACGATTGTTGTATTCCTCGGAAATGTTGCTATTTTTATTATCAGAGTTAGTATCCATTTTTTTAAATTTACCCAAGATTTCACTTCCTACAGCTTGACTGGATTTGTTGTTATAGTGTCCGTATCCAAAGAGCGGTTCCAAGTTTAGTAGCTCCATGGATTTCTGAATATCATCATGAGTCAACTTAGATCTCTTGGAAAACTTTTTCAACTTGTTAGCATTTTCAATCACTTCCAAAATTCTATATTCTACATCCATGGCTAAGGTCTTTAAAACATCATTAGAAATATTTGTTAAGCCAAGCTCATCAGATATATCTCTAACAGTTTGCAACGGAGACCATGCTGTGAAAGAGTAGTTTAGGTCTTCATTGTTGGAAGAAGAACTGTTTGCGTTATTGTTTGCAGTTTTATTACCTCCTCTGGCCATTATTTATATAAACTTGGATTGGTGTTCACAATGCAAAAACAATCAGTAATGTATAAATATAATATACGAAATGTCCAAACTTCTTGGTTAATAAACTATTGCAACTATCAAATAAAGAAATGTTGATATAAAGATTATAATTAAATTGTATTGTAAACAAATACAACTCTTAAAAGAATAACTTAATTTTTAAAGAAAGTGAAAACTCACCTACCATGAAAATTGTCAAGTCAACAAAAAAAAAATAAATGAATCGACACTATTTGATGGTATAACATACGCTACCATTTAGCTCACGTGTTTATATCACCGAATGGATTTAATATATATATTTTTTTTGTAAAGTTGATTTTGCATTTTTATGTGGTTTAAGGATTTAATCAACTTGAAGGGCACTGTGTAAAAAAAGTTCCTTTGTAGACAACAAAAAGAATAACATTGTGCTATTACAAAACTACTAATATTAAGGTCTATAGAAAAAACCCCCTTTTCCCAAATTAAAGGAAATATAGAAATTATAACTAATAAACTAATTATATCAACAAGATAGAAAGTGATAAACACCTAGCTTTAGTAACTTATATTACACATGTGCTCTGTTCTTATAAAATTTACCGATCCTAATAACATATCAATTGCTGGTAATTTCAATAATTGGAATCCACAGATTATGAAATATGAGCCAACAAGTATGTCCAACTATATCAAAATCAAGCCAAGCATCAACGATAAGCAAATAATTTTCAAGTTTGTGTATGGTGATGATTGGTTTACGAGCACATCTTATGACACAGTCAAAGATATTTGCAACAACTTAAACAACGTTATTGACCTTGATAGCCAAGTTTCAAACAAAAATGAAGACCCTGAATCATTTATACTAGATGTTATAAACAGTAATGGCAAACAGATTACTGATAGCAACGAAGACTCAGATACCTCTGATGATACTCACATTGATACAACCAGTCATGGAACAAATGATGAAAGCATTTGCTACAGAGTATGGGTATGGATAGTTGAGTTTTTCAAGCAATTATTCAAGTAGTACATGAACTCTTATTTTATACGAATAGCTTAATCTCTAATCATGTGACTGAATTCGTAGAAACAGCGCGTACACATAAAGATTTCATATGCTACAATTTTTTCCTAAATAGGATATAGTTGGCAGTAAAAAAATCTCCCAACCTAATTTATTTCTTTATTGAATTTGGTGTAAGACAAACCATATCATGACGTTAATCATTACAAATTTTGTTTACCTTTGGAAAAAAAAAAAAAAATACAAATCAAAACAGTGTAGCAGATTATTACAATGTTTACTATTTTTCTTCAATAAACAAACATTGATGGCTATCAAACTTATAATCATTTTGATTTAATATCAAAAGTATCATACACCAAAAAAAAACAAAAACAAAACCAAAACCAAAAGATCAACTTATTGTATACAGAGTTTTAAAAAGATGACAGGTAAAATTCACGGTGGTAAAGGTGGTAAAGGTAAAAGTAACGGCGATGCCGGTAAAAAAGTATCATCCACTTCCTCAAAAGTTGGTTTATTATTCCCTGTAGGTAGGGTTAAAAGATATATGAAAAATAAAGTTACAGGTAAAATTAGAGTTGGTACAAAGGCTGCCATTTATCTTACTGCTGTTCTTGAATATCTATCTGCTGAAGTTGTCGAGCTAGCTGGTAATGCCGCTAAACAACTAAGAGCCAAAAGAATTACTCCAAGACATTTACAATTAGCCATCAGAGGTGATGATGAATTAGATACTTTGATCAGAGCTACTATTGCATCTGGTGGTGTTATGCCTCATATCAATAAAGCTTTACTGCTTAAAGTTGAAAAAAAAAAAGTTAAACAATAAGCTCTAAAGTTTAAATGAAAAATAAAATAAACTATTAAATAAAAAGGTCAGAATGCATAGAACAACGATTTGTTTTTTTTATATTCTGCAACTTTTTAATATGAATATCTAGGTGCACTTAAACAAAATGAGAAAACAAAAAAGGATTGGAATAAATATTAATAAAACATTATATATCCTGTAATATTATATTAACTTCCTTAAATACGTTGAATAAGATGATGTCTTTTTTTAGAGATCGACATAACCCATGGAAATACATTGCATATTATCTGTGAAAATGCAATAAATCATATTTGTTTGGTTCGTATTTCATATTTGTTTTAAACTCTTTTTCTTTTTTTTTTTCGAGATTTTTTGATATAGAAACTCATAGAATACAGCCTCATCAAGAAACCAATTCCAAAGAAAACAAAAAATAAAAATACTTCCGTGTCAAGATCTCAGGAAAACAGAATCAACCATTAACGTTAAAGATAATAGATAATAAAGAGTAACAAAACGTGATAGCTAAAAAGGTTACAATGAATGCGTTAAAGAAGTCTTATGCTGATAACCTAATCAATTACATAAAACAGATGGATCCTTCCTCATCACTCAAACAGTTCCAGGCACAAACTTACCATCAAGCAGTCAAGAGAGAGCTTGTATACAAAATCCTACCTTTTATTCATCCAAACAAGGATGCTGATATTCTCCACAGCGTGAGGCATTTTGATGAAAGCACCTATGTTGTTAGCCAAAAATATGATAAGGGGATTGATATAGTAGGTGACATTGACAGCTCACATACCCTTTTAGTGCATTGCAAACAAAACTTGGATTTTCATAATATCACTAAAACTGATATCGAACATTTAGTTGGCCTAACGGCTCTTTACAAGACTAGAAACTTTCAAAAAAGTAGCTTATCAATTTTGGCTTCCCCATACACCATATCAGATGAAGCTTTGAAGAAAATGGATGATATACCAATGAATATTGCATATGCACAAGTTAGTGATGTTCCAATAAGTAATATCCCATTTTTAAATAAGACTAATGCCATAAACTTAGCTAGAGCGACCGTTTTGAATGGACTGCTCTTAAAATTTATTCCCAATAAATTTTGCTCCAAAACATTTTCAAAGCAAGAGACAAAATAACCAATAATAGAAACATAAAAGTTCAATTGATCATTAATGTATATAACAAAAAAAGAATAACTTATCCAAAAACCTACAATTTTAAAAGACTATCCAGCCCCAAGTCTTTGTCGAAGCATATCTACTGATATAACACAGAACAGCAGCCACACCAGATAAGGCTCCACAAAAGACGATGTACATTTGGTAGTTGAAGTAAGATTTATCACCAATAATGGCACCTGAGATAGGGGATGAGATTAAAATACCAAAGCTCACAACAAAGTACATGGTTGAGTATCTTTTTCCAAAGTCCTTAGTGTCTGAAATTTGACCAACACAAACAGGCAGTAAAGAATAAATGGAGCCTGAACCTAACCCATATAAACATGAAATGGCATACATTGCATTGATTCCGTATTTCCCGAATGGCAACCAAGCTACATATTGTACTAGTGTTAGCATGATCAAGCAGAATATCGCACAGTTGTATCTACCTAATTTATCCGATAGTAGACCTGGCAAGTATCTACCCACTGTTGACAGGGTATTCATTATGGTAATTTGTATTGTGGTGTCGTTAATAGTCAAACCAACATGATTACAGTAGGAACCATAAAATGTTAATGCAGAGTTGAAACTCATTTCCCCTGTTAGAACACCCAGAACACAGAATAGATAATTCCATTCTTTTAAACCTTTAAAATCAATCATTGTTGATATTCTAAACTTATCATTTGAGTAGAATCTTTCCTTCATCAAACATGTAGAAAGGATCAATAAAGCAAGGGAAACGAAGGAAATGGTTCTAATACCCCACTTGTATTCATCTTTATCAAAAAAGGGTCTCAATATCAACGGAAAAGTCACACCCCCAATGGATCCACCGGTCAGAGCTAATGACATGGCATGACCTCTTTTTTTTTTGAAGTAATGGGCTGAAACAGATACCAAAGGAGACATCATGATACCAGAAGCAAATCCATTCAAGAGTGAGTAACACAGTACAAAATGCCAAATTTTTGTGCACTCCCCCATCAAAAACAACGACAGGAAGTACAGAATGGTACCAGTGATCATCAAGCTTTTGCAGCCGTAATTGTCAAAGATGAAACCTGAAAAAATGGATGTGAAACAGGTCATGAATTGGAAAAGAGAGAAAATCCAACCAATGGCAGTGGTGGTTTGGTCTTTAAGTTGGTGGTTTTGTAAGTAAGTTTCAATGACTGAGGTCATGTTGAAAGCACCAAAGACAGGAACCAATCCCGTGAAGGCACCAAAAACTACAGTGTATGCCTTTATCCCACCTTCAGGATAAAATCTGTCATCAGAAGCAACAAAGTTTGCCATAATGTCTTTTTCATCGTTGTTTTCCTCATCTTTATCAATGCTTTCCAGTTTATTTCCTTCATATACACTCTCTTCTGATCTTACTGGGTTAAGAATTACCTTGTCTAGTTGAATATCATCTGGATTAGGCATGTAGAAGTTTGGATTACCTACAACAATTCTGTGGCCATCGTCATTTGGCTGGTTCATAGCAACGTCTTCACATTCAAAGTTTTCTTGACTTTCCAAAGCGTTAAGAGAAAAATTGCTCATACTGAATATAGATGCACTTTCTTGCTCGATTGTTTTGGTGTGCCTTTATATCTACCTTAAACACGACCTATTAAAGTATTGTAATAACAAAAAGTGCTATATAAATACTATTTGTATTTGGCGATAGTGGTTTATTCTATGAGAAACTAGTTTCGATAAAATTGCTTAAGAATTTCTAGAAAAATTAGTCATAACTTACCTTGAAAAATGCTCCTTGACATCTATTTTTTTTTTGTTGCGCCGTTTATATAAAAAAAAACGATGGTTGATTTTTCTAAGATAACCGTTTTATTTTTGGTGTGAGTTCATACTGCTAGAGGAAACTCATGGGTGATTTACCAATTAGCAGATTTGTATTAAAGGAGACGCTACACAAAAAACTTAAAAAAAAGAAACAAATAGGGTTTGACTGCCTTTTGAAAGGAGTATTATTATAAGCATACTTGCCTAAGAGAAAATCCAGATTTTAATGAAAAAAAAGAAAATAGCATGTGGTTTAAGTAGAAGTGAATTATCGTACCCAAATATTCACAAATAGTCATTGTATTGTAAACGCCATTGACATTATTTAAGAATATGGAGAGACCAAACAAAGGAAATATAAAAACGTTAAGTACTGCCTATGTTTTAGGACCTTGTATCACTTTAATGAAGAAAACTCGTAAATATTTATGAATAGAATTTGTATATAGAAGTTAAAAGGGACAGCTTAAGTTAAATGGTACACTTAGTTTTATATGTCGGGACTTATCAAGACTTAAAATACTATTAAAAGCAATTGTTTTTTTGAAGCCGTGTTTATAGTATGTTTTTTTTTCTCACATTAACGGCTGATTATCATTGAATTTGAGCTTTAAAGTCTAGATATATCAAAGTATTAGGCTGTAATAATTCATTCATGGAACAAACGATAGAGAAAAAATTAGAAGATTTGTGCTATTTAACAAAGACAATTATAAATTTACCTTTGTAAGCAGTTGCTATGATTAAATCTTTGAATTTAGTCGTCTATATACATCATTTGAGAGACTATAAATTACCTTCTAAAGCTAAATTACTTTTTTGGGTACCACTGGTGTAAACAAATATATTTTTTTCTGTTGAGCTTTGTTTACAAGATTATTATTTTTTTTTTTTTTGGGTTGTTCACATTCCATACTGTAAAACGCGGCTTTTAATCAAAAGCATTGTTATGTAAGATATCAAAACTTATGAAAAACAAACTAAACAAAGTAAACAAGCCAAATAAAATCATTCTAAGCAATCACAAACAGCAATGACAGCAACAATGGAAAATCACTCTAGCAAAAGATTAAGTTTGACTGGTGACATCTCATTAATTCAAGAAGAAGACAGCAAGGAGATAACTACTCTTTATGATAATGAAAATGGATGTGAGTCTGAAAACGAGGTAGTCAAGTACAACATGATGTTTGAAGACAATGATGCACATTCATCAACAGTGAATAGTCCAATACAGTTAAAGCCTTTTGAAAACTTTAAAATTTCATATGATGATGTAAACAACAATAGTATCAATACATATAGCAGAACCACGTCAGCAAACTCTGAGTTCTCTGACAATAGAAAAACTAGTGTTGGAAGCAGCGCAAGAAGCTCATACTCATGTTACAACTATGAGTCAAATTTTAATGATGACAAGAAACTGCAGTTGCCAAAGCTAAGATCACCATTCAAGAGCAAAGAAAACTCTGAGGATATTAATTTTAATGTTGTGAATTCAGCGCCAAAGCAGAAAAAAAGAAATAGAAGCCTGAGATGGAGTTATCAGGGACAAAGAGACGCAATAAATGAAATTCAAAAGCAGAAAGCTATTGACGATACCGAAAAAAAGCTCTTTGCTAATGAAAACAAAAACGCCAATAAGCTATCCAATAAAGATGAACAGATAAGATTAAAGCCTATACATAAAAGAACCGCATCTTTACCTCAAGGAGGCACTCTGAAAATGGACACATCATCTGAAACACCTTCAAATATGATTTCATTAAAGAGACGTTTGTCTCCATCAACCTTTTTCAGGAGCGGCTCTGAAGATAAAGAAGGAAAAATAAAGCAGCAGCAGAATAAAATCAAGGAGCTGGAGTTGGAAAATTTGAAACAATTTAGTCAAATACAAGAGTTGATATCACAAAGTTCATACTGCATGAAAGAAATTGAACTCTTGAAGAAGACAACAAATACAAACAACAACGGAAAACTTTCGTACAGAAACATCATGTACCTTATAGTATTTGTATTTTTGCTCACCATATTTCTTTATGGAATAACCACTGATTCTTCATCTATCTTCAACAATGACATGTCAGTTGTTCATACATACGCCATTCCGGATATAGACTTCCCTGCCGAAAGTCTTTGGTACACAGCTGAAGGCCCAACATATTCACTTTTGGAAATCCTAAATAAAAAGGCAAAGTATTTATTCTCATATATATTTTAAACTGTTGTTGAGTTAGTTTTCGGATCAACTAAAGCTGTCTTTTCATCCTGCATATTTTTTTCTAGCCTCAGCTTCTTGATTATGGGCTGCAGCTTGGTCATGTGCTGCTTCATGTTCGTTAGTTGTTGCTGAATTTCAGCAGTCATGCTATGCTGGTGTTCCCCATACAGTGCCTGGTACTTGGCAAAAATTCCTTTGTAATGGTGCTCGAGCTGTGGTAGTTGTTCCACCGTTATGCTTGACTTTCCACTACCTCCGCTGACCACTGGTGTTGGTGACTTAAGTGTTTGGCCATTTGGCGACATCAATCTTTGTGATAAAGGCGTGCCGATTGAAGCAGGTGCTGTGTTTTGTAAATTGACCTTGCTTGATATCTGTCCAGGGTGTGGAGTCATTGGAGATGCTGATGGATTGACACTTGGTGTTTGTTGTGAAGCTTGCTTTTCTAAAGCCTCTCTCTTATTTTGCTCTTGCATCATCTGATGCTGCTGGATTAACTTCACCTTTTTAGCATCGTAATTTTCACCAAACAGTTTCTCATTAGGAAAATTTACATCCACTAAACCGACCCTACCAAATAGTGAACCAAACACAGGAGTGCTCAATGCCTGTATACTCTTTTCCTTCGAATTCAAATTATTACTGATGGTGTTGTTGTTCAAACCTGAATAAAGAGCCTGTTTGAATCTAAACTTTCTAGTTTGGTGCTTTGTTGAGGTGAACTCAAAGGTGTCTAATGCCAAGGGTAAAGACTTTGAGAATCCAGCCATCACAGCAATGTTTTCTTCTTCTTTGGTGAATTTCTTGAACTTTCCGGATTTCTTTAATTGTTGTCTCAACAATACCTGTGCTGTATTTTTATTATTGGCATTACCTGAGTTATTTTTGTTATTGTTTTTGCTTTCCAAAGTGTCCGCATCTGTGGCCATTATTTTGTTACTTTCGTGGGTATTTTCCTCATTTTGCTTCAATTGTCTTTCATGTTTCCTTAATTGTTGTAGTTTTAACTTTTCTTCCTGTTTCATTCTCTTAACTATAGCTCTTTCTTCTTGTTTCTTCAATAGCTTCTCTTTCTTTTCATTAAGCTTTTGTTCTTTTAGCAATTCCCTTTGCTCAACTATTGATAAAGCATCGGGTGTTTCACCCTTGGAAACCCTTTGTTTCATCAGTTTCATTTCCTTTTGATAGTGATGGAGACAAGTTTCATAAGATTGTGTTCTTCCTTCAACTTGCTTTTTCAAGGGCAATGAGTGTGCTTTACAGTTCAACGGTTTGCTGCAATAGTAACCCTCCTTGTTATTTATAGCCACACCACATTGTCTGTCCAAGTCCAGATCCTCGTGTAGTGCATGATACAACACTTTCATAGGCTTCTTCTCATTCTTCGTCAAAAAACTGTCTGATGTTGGAGTTTCATGCTTCAATGGGGATGCCATTAGTTCCCTCTGTTCCTGTTGTTGCTGCAATAGTTTTCTCTTTTTATATGGACTGAGCTTAGATATATCGACATCTGGATCGATCAGTGATGTATCCAGCTTAGCATTCGCTCTTCTCTTTTTAGGTTGCTTTTGATTAGGGTTATTTTTCCTTATCCAAGCTATTGTATCTTCACAAAAATCTCTATGTTCATTAAAGTCTTGTAACTTGAAGGGCTTGTGACAATTTTTACACTGCTTCAGGTTTAAACTTTGCAAGTTAGACTCTACGGCATTTTTCAAATAATAATTTGGGTTCAAAATGTTCTGTTTTATTTGGTCATCTTTAAAAATGTCTGTTTTTTCTTCTTTCTTTGAAGATAATTCATTAGTTTGGGCTTGAACCGAGCTTATAATGTTCATCCATCCTTTATCATTGTCTACCTTTTCATTGTTTAAAGGTACTTTATTCAAAAACGCCTCTTTGAATTTAAGATTTTCCATTAGTTTTAATGTTTTTATGTGTATAAGATAATCTAAGAGTATCTTTCAAATAAATAGAATAGTTCTGTTAAGCAATATTGGTGTTTGAAAGAATAAAGTAAAATGATATCAATGCCCAATAAAACCAACTTTATATTATACTTTAGACAATATAATCACTTAATAATATAATTTATTTACTTTTTTTCTTGTTTTTTTTTTTTTTTTTTGATGATCCTTAATTGATAGGGAGTGTTTCTAAACTATTTTTTATATAGAGCTTTCAATGATATGATCCAATGTATACTATTTTGAACATCAGGGATAATAACACGTCAAGCAAATAATATATAGCCTCATGAAAATTAAAATATGTCATTTTTCAGTCTATATCAACTTTTAAGATAAATAAAATCTTTGTTTTTTCTTAAAATTGTACAAGCTCGAAAAAAAAATAGGGTAAAAAAATTTTTTTTTTCTTCTTTTATGAAATTTTATTTCGGCAGTTTCGATTAGCCACGTGACAACCGTCATAAGAAAGGAAAAATAATATCCATTTTAAGTATGTAACTTACCTTTGCTTTATATTCCTGTAAGTTTTCTACATAAATTCATAAATGAAAAGCCCATAATTTCATACCTGAACCATTTACTGTATAATAAGTATGCGACACACTTGAAGCCCCATATTTTTTTTTTAATTTCAAAGTTCGACAAACCTAAGTTGTATTTACTCTTGTTGAAGATATCTTCTACGACATAATTTTTATACATCAAGTCTGGGTTGTCTGTACACAATGCTATTTTTAAAGTGCTGAACCCGTCGAAGTCAGGTGTTTCTAAAATTGTGTCTTTTATTAGCTTCAAAGTTTGATTTACAATGTCTAAATCATTAACAGTCCACAAAACAATTAAGAACTGATGATTCTTATTGTAGATATCTTTGTTGGATTTCAAAAATTCGAACAGTGGTACAAGGGATGCTCTGTCCCAAGAGTTTAAGTAGTGCATTGAGCATCCTATGATGCCAAAGTTTGGCTTATAGAAATCATTGATAAATTTTGAGGTTGATAATGTAATGTTGATTTTATCTAACTTGAGTAAAAATGGACAATTCTTCTCGATGTAGCTTGTTTGCATAGGTAACCATAGACCAAGAACAAAACATGATTGTATTTTCTTTATCAAATCCTTGTCCGTGACGTGTTCAAGTATTTCCTGTTCGACATAACGCAATATTTCTATGGGAACAACAGCCTTGATATCTAAGATAACTTTTTTATTTTTACCATAAGTGTATAAATACCAATCAATAAACTGTTTGAAAGTAGGCACGCCGTGCTTTATTAACAAACGGGATTCAGCCTCATCGATATTACATTCAATGTCTATGTTATAACATCTCCGTAAATCATTATCATGAATAACAACAACTTTTTTATCCTTTGTTAATCTTAGATCGGTTTCTATATAATTACATGATGGATTTTTGATCAAAGAGTATTGGAAAGCTTCCAGACTATTTTCTCTTATATAGGAAGGATCAGAGTAGTCTAAGTTACAGAATTGTTTGTTGCCTCTATGGCCCATTATCTCAATATGTAACGACATATTATAGTAGCAGTAAAGAATGGTTTACTTGAATTTCTTTTCTATTTGGGCTAATACCGAATAATAGAAGAGGAAGAATATGTAATATACTTTTTGTATAGAAGAACAACTCTATATATATCAATGACGTTGACTAATAAAAAATGATGTGATAAGACTATTATAGTGGTAAAATGTATTTATTATTTTTTTCTATAAAGATTTAGATAAATTAGCGCATAACCACGTGCTTACCGTTAGCAACAAGAAGTTATCAAAACAGTAATATTATAAGCTTACTGTTGACTTTATTTGATGTTATTACTAAAGGTTCAGTAAATTGTATGCGTAAATGGCAACATTTTGAATGAGTAATTTCAGATCATTTAACTTAATGATAAATGTTGATTTATATAATACCCTTTATACAAACGAGTAATAAATATTAAGTTCAAATGAAATGGTCATCGGACATAACATTGGCACAAAAACGTGATATATATATGGCAGGTAACGCTATCAAAACCTTCTTTTAATACATGTGTAATCAGTTAATGGAAAAATAAAGAGCTTATATAGATTAGAATAATATTTGCTATTTTTATTCATTCCATTCTTATTTACCGTGAACACATATAAGAGTTATGCTTTTCAGTTACAACTGGGGCACATTGACATCTCGTGACTATTTCTTTCCAAGAGAAAATGCTTTAAATTTTTTTCTCTCTTCTTTTCTTTTTTCTCTCTTAGTGAAGCGCTTAAAAGACACAATTTATTTTTGTCCTTCCAAGCAGTTTGAGGTGAATGACTTGAAAAAAGAAATTATATCATTTGTTTTTTTTTTTTTTTGCCTTCATATATCCAATTGTATAATTTAGTAAGTTATTTTTGTACAACTTACAAAAAATCATTTATCTTTGATATATAATCTCTCATTATTAACAAAGATTATCTGATACCAAAGATAAGTTAAGAAACAAAAGGAAACGGGTCATTATTGAGCACTTGATTTGATTGTAACTGTACATAATCTATTTTTGATTTTTTTTTCTTTTTTGTTTATTTTCACTAAAAAATACAATATAGAGACTCATCTAAGCTTTTTCATAAAGTAACTGCTTTAAAATAAGATCTATATTGTTTAGTAATAAGGAAATAGGATTATAATTAAAAATATTCAATACGATAAAGAAATAAGCTATCAGTATCGAAGTGTATTGTCTAAAAAAAGATTACATTTCTTTATTCAAAATATTATTATTAAGAAACCAAACAACAACACAGTTTTAGTATAGGAGACATATCAATAGTACTTATCAAACAAAATGGATTTAAGAGTAGGTAAGAAGTTCAGATTAGGCAAGAAAATTGGCTCTGGTTCATTTGGTGACATTTACCACGGTACAAATTTAATTAGTGGTGAAGAAGTTGCCATCAAGCTAGAAAATATTGAATCTAAGCACCCTCAACTAGAATATGAATCAAGAGTTTACAAATATTTATCCGGGGGTATTGGTATTCCATTCATGAGATGGTACGGTAGGGAAGGTGACTACAACTGTATGGTCATTGATCTTTTGGGTCCTTCTTTAGAAGACCTTTTTAATTACTGCTTGAGACAATTTTCATTAAAGACATGTATAATGTTAGCAATTCAAATGATCTCCAGAATTCAATACATTCATTCCAGATCATTCATTCACAGAGATATAAAACCAGACAACTTTTTGTTGGGTAATGGAAGAAGAGCATCAACAATTCATGTCATTGATTTTGGGTTGAGTAAAAAATATAGGGAGTTCCACACTCACAACCACATCCCATACAGAGAAAACAAGAACTTAACTGGTACTGCAAGATACGCCTCATTGAACACACATTTGGGTATTGAACAATCTAGAAGGGATGATTTGGAATCCTTGGGGTACGTTTTGATATATTTTGCCAAGGGATCTCTACCATGGCAAGGGTTAAAGGCCGATACCAAAAGACAAAGATATGATAGAATCATGCAGAAAAAAATGGAAATAAATATGGACACTTTGTGTAATGGATTACCTCAAGAGTTCTGTGATTACATGACTTATTGTAGAAACTTGAAGTTTGACGAAAAGCCTGATTATGTTTATTTGGAAAAGATGTTCAAAGAGCTAGCTGTCAAACTTGAATACCACAACGATCATCTATTTGATTGGACACTTTTAAGATACACCAAAACAATCTTAGAACAGCAGCAGCAACAGGTTGAGAACGGCGAAGACAACGCCCAAGGCATGGCTCCTCGTGCCACTGTAATTGCCAATACTGCCAACGGAGGTAACAACAGCTCTGGCAATAAAAAAGATGATCAATTCTCCAAAAAAATCAGAGAAACAACTTTGCAAAGATTTGCTGCTCATTTCCATTACTGTGACAACTCCTTGAGATATCATCCATCAGTTGAGGAGATCAAATCCAGAGGTAAGCAAAATGAGTCCATCGGAGCTAATTCAAACACACAAAACGCAATCAAACAGGATGACACAGGAAACATGGCCAACCAAAAGCCAGCCCAACCTGCCAACAACATTTGGCTGTAAGTACTCAACTTTATATCAAATACGACTGGTAAGAATTCGTTGCTTTGCCTACTTCAACCATTATACTTTATTTTAAACTTTTGGTGTTTTTGGATAACCTTGCCATATGTTTCATACAACGTGTTTATGTTGATCATGAAACAAGTGCGTGCTTCTGCTCGTCATAAAATAAAATAAAAACTAAAACCAAATTATGTTTGAGTTATTAATATCAACGATCATACAGTCATCATCTAAATATATACATATTTATTTGTTCAATTTCTAAGCAAAAGTCATAAAAGGTCAATAAGAGTACCACATTGGTTACTTTTTTTTTTGAAAATTTGGTTTATTAATAATGTCATCATTAGTTCAATGTAATTCAATTACAATCCTTTCCAGAACTTTTCTTCCTTGACAGTGAAGTCTTGTAGCAAGTTGGCTTCATCAGATGAAGGACCGGCAGCAACATAGAACTCACCGGCTTCTAAGTGCCATGAGTCTCTGTATTCATTGAAGTAGGAAGCAGAATCCTTCAAGGATAACTTGACGGTGACGGTCTTTGTTTCACCTGGATCTAAGCCTATCTTCTTGAAGCCCTTCAATTCCTTGACAGCTCTTGGAACAACAGACTTGGATCTTCTACCAATATAAACTTGCAAGACTTCTTTACCGAATACATCACCAGTGTTTTTGATATCAGCAGAAACAATTAATGAGTCTTCAGCTTCATTGACATCAACCTTTAAGTTCGAGTGCTCAAAGGTTGTGTAAGATAAACCATAACCAAATGGAATCAAAACTTGCATTTGTTTCTTTTCGTAGTACTTATATCCAACAAAGATATCCTCACCATAAATGACTCTACCCATGTGGGATTCAAAGTTCAAGAAGGCTGGGTTGTCTTCGTTTCTCTTAGGCCAGGTGATGGAGATCTTACCACATGGATTGGTCTTACCAAAAATAACATCAGCAATGGCATTACCTAGTTCATTACCACCATAGAAGGCTTGCAAAACAGCTGGTGCACTCTTTATCCAATGCATTTCGACTGGACAACCAGATTGGTTGACAACAACTGTGTTTGGATTGGCCTTTAAAACAGCAACAACCAACTCATTAGTGGCTCTTGGCAAGGCCATGTCTTCTCTGTCGTAACCTTCGGATTCAATTTCACCGTTCAAACCAATAACCAAGACAACCTTGTCATGCTTGGCAGCAATAGCAGCGGTTTTTTCAATTTCTTCAGCAACGTCAATGACCTTGTTAACACCAACTTGTAGACCACCACCACCAATGGAATCAGCAATTTTAGAGTAATAGGCACTTTCGTATTCAACCCTGATTTCATAAGATTTACCCTTTTCTAAAGATACGACTCCAGTTTTTTCAATGGTACCGGCAGAAAAGAAGGATACGCCCTTTTCTTGATTGTCCTTTTGATTGATCAATAACTTGCCATCCAAGTAGAATAAGGCAGTACCTAAGACTTGACAACCAAATTCATAGTCACCTGACTCTTCTGGAGTGAAGGTACCTTCAAATGTGGCATAAAAAGCCTTGTACTTGTTCAACTTTTCGTGATCAAAATCAAACATTGGAATAAATGAATTTTCAACCAAAACAGTGGTGAATGGCTCTTCACCATCAGCGCCAAAGCCAGGCTTCAAATAAGTCTTGAAGGCAAGACCTTTACCAGACATACCCTTAGGAACACATTGTTCAATCAAGTTGCCTAACGACTTGTGATTGTCACAACCTTTGACATATGGTAAGTTCTTGCCGACAGCATTGCAGATACCTTCATATGGTGAAACAGTGTAGTAGGACTTCATGGAAGCAGAACCACCACCAGAGGCGTTTCTAGCCTTGGCATTAGGACCAATAACAACAATATCATCCTCTGGCTTAAAAGGCAATAACTTATTCTCGTTCTTGAACAAAACAATGGATTCAGCAGCTACCTTTCTCAAGAAGGCAGAAGTTTCGGGAGTGTTGTTTTCTTCGTCTTCAGTGGTTGAGAATTTTGTGGAACCGTTAACATCAACAAAATACTTGACCAAGTTTAATATTTTTTCAACTCTAACATCAATGTCATGTTCAGTGAAAACAGTACCATCAGCTGCTTCAGCCTTTGAAAACAACAAATGTTTAACAAGTTCCTTAGTTCTAAATCTAGCTGGACCTGGGAATTCAATGTCTTCGCCGTTTTTGATACCTTCAACGATGTGAGAAGTACCATACCAATCAGAAATGACAACAGCTTTAGACTTCCATTCTTTCAATAAGATTTCATCCAATAGTTGCTTATTGGCAGAACAATGGTGTCCGTTGACCTTGTTGTAACTGGTCATGAAAAGCATTGGATCGGAATACTTGACAGCCAATCTGAATGGTTCCAAGTAGATCTCTCTCAAAGCTCTTTGTGAAACCTGAACATCATAAGCAAATCTTTCGTGGTCCATGTCGTTACAAGCATAGTGCTTCATGGTGGCACCAATACCATTGTCTTGAATACCTTTGACAATGGCAGCAGATGCAATACCACTTAAGTATGGATCTTCGGAGTAAGATTCAAAACCTCTACCACCCAAAGGAGATCTTTGGATGTTGGCAGTTGGACCTAAAATGATTTGAGCTGACTTGTGCTTAGCTTCCTTTGCCATTAAAGCACCTGCTTGTTCCAATAACTCAGCATCAAATGTTGAAGCTAAGGCAGTACCATTAGGAAAGCAAGCAGACTTAGAAGCTTCCCAAGAAGTGAACTTGGTACCTCTAATACCATTTGGACCATCTGAAACTCTAATAGAAGGAATGTCTAATCTTTCAATAGGAGTGGTGTGCCAAAAATCAACAGCAGCCAATAAAGAGATCTTTTCATCGACTGTTAATTCAGATAGCAATTTTTTAACATCAAATTCGTTCATAATTTTTTAAGAAAAGGGGAGGTTGGGTAAGTAAACAACAAGAATTATTACTTTTTTTTTTGGTTAGTTCAATTTATATTTTTTTTTCTAAATTAGTGATATTCCGATAACAGAGTTAAGAATCCCTAATATAAATATTATATTAACAATTAAATATTTATTATTTTTAAGGTTGAGGTATTTTATTTATATATAAGCATAATCCTTTATTTATATTTTTTTTTTTTTTGTTGAAAACATATGTGAACAAAATTTCATTTGTGTGTTACAGCTAATATG
This sequence comes from Hanseniaspora lachancei, assembly GCA_030567275.1. Lineage (NCBI taxonomy): Eukaryota > Fungi > Ascomycota > Saccharomycetes > Saccharomycodales > Saccharomycodaceae > Hanseniaspora > Hanseniaspora lachancei. The sequence continues at coordinate 13,091 of JAJLRX010000226.1, read as the reverse complement.
TTATGGAGTGCACATAAATGAGTAAAATCCCTTTAAAATGGGACTAAAAGAGGGAGAATGAGTTCAGTTTAACGTTAGTAACCCTCCACCATCAAAAAAACAACATATGAAATCTGTTAATGGAAATATGGATAACTTGTTAGTTTATAATTAGTGACACTCTATAGCGGAGACTGTGTTTATTAAAATGCTAAATAACTTTAGTTTTTTTTTTTTTCCTTTTTTCAAATTTATTGTGGGGTAGCTTAGATTGTTAGGTTGGTTTTACGGTTTTCTTCATAATGTTCAACAGCGAATTCTAACTCTCAGTTTAAACTCGCTTACTCTTTTTTTTCTGTATTCATAGAGTTGGCATATGATTTGGAAAGAAGGATGAGCTATATGTAATAGAGTGTCCTGTTTAACTAACTGAGATGTCCTTTATTACCTCAAAGTATACCTCATGGGCTTTATGCTGGATGAAGGCTAATATTTTTTTTTTTATTCTCCAGCGATGATTTCTCATAATGATAGTTGAGAAAATGCATCTACTTTGTTAATGTATAACTCGAGAAACATATCAACGCTCTCACTAAAAATTGATCAAATAAAACATCTTTAAGAAACAAATACTTTTTTTTTAGAAGTTTACAAATTAAAAAAATAAAATGTTTCTTAAAAAAAGTTTTTTACTTAAGTGCGCGTTTTAATTACAAAGAAATAAACAAAAATGTAAAATTGGTAATTTTATAGTTTTGTTTAAATTCATTGTTGAAACAGTTCAATAGGTTTATATTTTGAAACTCGACTAAGGTAATGAGTGTTGTTTCAAGATTTACACTTTAGCATATATAAATCAATAAAAATCACTAATTAACAAGCTCAATACCATCCATATTTTATTTTACTATTGGAAATCATGTGTTCAATTACATGAAATACAATATTTTTGTCGGATTTATATGAGAGGTAATATTGAGTTTGCCGTATGATCGGCTTTATTTGTATCCCTTAAAAAAAAAAAACAAATAATTTATAGCTCTCCTTAAAAAAAAAAAATAAAAAAATTAAGGATTGTATCTTTCAAATTCGATAATACATTCATTATTACAACTCGACTTATCCTTCATCAGATCAAAATACATAATTATACTTGATGTTTCAACAAAGAGCAAAATAAAAACCCAAATTGTTACTCAAAAAATTACGACAATAAAAGCAACTGAAAACAGGCTTTTCGCCCGCTGACTTTGAACAACTACTTATATTAGAATAGTATTCATCAACCAAAATGCAAAATAATATGATGAATGAACACAAGGATATGACATTGGATATGCTCACTCAACAACAAGAGAACATCCACAATAATGAATACTATATGAAAAAATCATTATTACCTCAGAAATCCACTGTTTCTAAAGGTAAATACACTTTACAAGATTTTCAAATAATGAGAACACTGGGTACAGGTTCGTTTGGTAGAGTACACTTAGTTAAGTCTATACACAATAACAGATTTTATGCTATAAAAGTCTTGAAAAAGTTTAAGATTGTGAAGATGAAACAGATTGAGCACACATGCGATGAAAGAAGAATGCTGAAACTTGTTCAACACCCATTCTTGATAAGAATGTGGGGCACATTTCAAGATTCAAAAAATTTATTTTTGGTAATGGATTACATTGAAGGAGGCGAATTATTCTCACTTTTAAGAAAATCCCATAGATTTCCAAATCCGGTTGCTAAGTTTTACGCAGCTGAAGTCATCTTGGCTATAGAATATCTCCATGAACACAATATAATATACAGAGATTTGAAGCCGGAAAATATTTTGTTAGACAAGTATGGCCACATAAAAATAACTGATTTCGGTTTTGCTAAGGAGGTTGAAAATGTAACTTCAACATTATGTGGTACTCCTGACTACCTAGCTCCGGAAATTATTCAATCCAAACCTTACAACAAATCAGTAGATTGGTGGTCATTGGGAATATTGATCTATGAGATGCTTGCTGGATACACTCCTTTCTATGATACGACACCGATGAAGACTTATGAGAAGATTCTGACAGGTAGGGTATGTTATCCAGAATTCTTTGTTCCTGAAGTAATTGACTTGTTAAATAAACTGATAACCAATGACTTATCTAGACGTTTGGGAAATTTACAAAATGGGTCTGCCGATATAAAGTCACATCCATGGTTCCTTGAAGTCGTTTGGGAAAAGCTTGTTAACAAAGACATAGAGACACCATATGAACCTCCTATACAAGGTGGAACTGGTGATTCTTCTCTTTTTGATTTTTATCCTGAAGAGCAACATTTAGACTATGGTATTCAATGTGAAGATCCTTACGAAAGTTTCTTTGTTGATTTCTAGTTAGAAAGTCGGTTATACTAGGAAAAAAAAAGAGAGCATTCTCGTATATTATCGAAAGTATATATTTCTGACTGATTTAAACAAATCTTATTACATTATTTCTTCATGATTATCTATTTCTTTCATGGTAATTTGATCAATGATCCAAATAAACGATTTTAATAAAAGATCTGCTACCCTGACAACATATAAGTGCTCACTTTTTACTGCAAAAAGACCCAATAAGAAAAAAAAATTTTTTTTTCTGTCTTTTGCCTTTCGCATGATTTTGCAAGGCAATTCAGGAAAAATTTTTCTTTTTTTTATGAAATTTTTTTTTTTTTTTTAAATATTTTGAAGCTTACTATTTTTAAAGAATAGAAACAGAAAGGCAAATATAAACCCCCATAAATCAACTCATTCATATATTAGAATAATGCTTGCTACTCGTCACTTGATCAGAAGATCCTCTTTAGTATCCAGAACCATCATATCCAGAGCTCAATCGACTGCTCCAAAAACTGTATCTCCAAAGATCAGTGCAATCGTTGATGACATCTCCAAATTGACATTAATAGAAACTTCAGACCTAATAACTCACTTGAAAGAAAGATTAAATATTCCTGACATGGCCGTTGCCCCAATGCAAATGGCTGCTGCCCCAGCTGCTGCTCCGGCTGCTGCTGAAGAAGCCGAACCAGTTGAGGAGAAGACTTTATTCAATGTTAAACTAGAATCATTTGATGCCAAGAGTAAAGCCAAGATGATCAAGGAAGTAAAGAATTTGTTAGGTTTGTCTTTAGTTGATGCTAAGAAGTTTGTTGAATCTGCTCCAAAGGTTTTGAAGGAAAATATGCCAAAAGAAGATGCTGAAAAATTAAAGACTGCTTTGGAAGCTTTAGGTGGTAAGTTAGTTTTAGAATAATTCAATCAAAGCAGAAAAAGTTAAATTGAATAGAAAAGAAAATGTTTACAGTATTGCATTATCACTTCACACTTTTACTGCAGCAAAATTAGATACAGACCATGTTTCTACTAGGTAATTAAGTTAATGAAAGTATATAACATTATATATTTGTATATATGAAGATATCTATATTATAAACAATTTGTACATAGCGATCATATTATTGTTTTGTGATAATCTTTTGAAATTCAGAAGAAACTATTCTATTAAATCGACAAAAACACTATTTCGCTCAAGGGATTTGAATTTATTGACAATTTTAATGATTTATTTCAGATTTGGCAAGTTTCTGCCCGACTGACAAAAAAGATTACCTTATGTGGTATAATTATCTCTAATTTTCTCTTTTAAATGGGGGAATTTTTTGAGAGTTGAAAAAAAAAGTGGTAAATTTTTCAAAATATATTGAACAACAATTTTGAAGTTACGACAGTAAACAAAATATTAAATTTAAACCTTGTTCATACCAACTTTTGCAACTCCATCAACTAATCATTATTGTTTAATAGTATTAAAAAACTTCTGCAAAATTTCTTTGAATTAGTAATTAGGCTTTGCACATTATAGATATTAATAAAAGTAACCCTAAGTCTTCCTATTGCAATAGACACAATTAAACAGACTTTGATTTCTTTCCGCTATCTTCCTCTTTTATTTAAGAAGCACAAGTTTATTGAAATTCAATTGACGGCAACATTGCATATACGCTAATATAATTAACAAATAAAATGACTACTTTTAGATTCTGTCAAGACTGTAACAATATGCTTTATCCTAAAGAGGAAAAGTCACTAAAGAAACTATTGTATGAATGCAGATCATGCTCATACACCGAAGAAGCAGGTTCTCAAAAGGTTTATAGACATGAACTTAAAACGAACATTGGTGAAACAGCTGGTGTTGTGAAAGATATAGGAAATGATCCAACTCTTCCTAGAAGTAACAAATCATGTCCTAAGTGTTCATGTACCGAAAATGTTTTTTTCCAATCCCAACAAAGACGTAAAGATACTTCAATGGTTTTATTTTATGTGTGTTTGAAATGCTCAAATATATTTACCTCAGATAGCAAAGATAAAAGAACTCAATTTGGTTGAATATACATGAGGTTATATATCATCAATAAAACAATAAAAAAAAAAGTAGAAAAAAAAAAAAAATGTACAGCTACAATTTAATAATTATATTAAGTTTTTATTATGGGTTGTTTGTTATTCGAGCACATCTTGAGTCACATGTAATGGTCATTTGAACCCAAATCAAACAATTTCAAGTCATTCAAATCTTTAGCTATATCGCTATTTTTATTCATATTTTCTTCGACTAAATTTTCCGATGAAGTCTTTGCAATGTGACCATCCATTTTTTTGGAAGGTTTCAAAAATAGCTCTGTGAAATCAACCTCATTTATGTCCATGTTGAAATCAAACATTGAGTTAGGCTTAATCTCAGGAGATCTATTGGCTTGCAAATTGCTTAACCCCATGATTGAGGACTCGACAGTGTTATGGCCTGAAGAGAGTAGTACTTGGCTCTCATTTTCCCATTCTTCGAATGCATTTGAGTTACTACTTTCTTTTTCAATACTATTATCTCGGGTCAAGTTCTCTAGGGCGCTACTATGGATGGTAGATACACTTTTTGATGAATGCTTTTTAACTTTAGATATAGGAAGATTTTTAGTTAAGACTTCTTTAGATAACTTTGGGTTGCCACTATTGCTTTTCTTTTGACTAAATTTTTTTACTGAACTATTCTGAGATTTACTTTGACAATTGAAGCTCGATGGGATAACCACACCAAAGGATTGAACTTCTTCAGTCAAACCACACTCACAAGGTATAGTATCAACATCCACAGGTAAATTTTTTTGTGCCTTATATTCAAGCTCATCAAATTTTTTTATTGTTTCAATATCACCCATTTCCCTCAAGGTGTCTTTAAACTGCTTGTAATTTAAACTATCTGGGTTGAATTTAAGTTGATGAGAATGGAAATTGTTCAGAATGACAACTTCCCATTTTCTTCTCTTAATTTTATATGAAGCTCTAATTCTAAAAGGACATGTGTTATACTGTGACTTGACTCTTTTCTTTTTCCCATTTTCTCCACTATCTTGGGCGTCATTCAATGGAATATGTGCATGGCTATTTTGATGGACTTCGTCTTTCTTTTTTAAGGCTTTACATTTATAAGTTATTTTCGATTTGTCACTTCTTTCAATGGCGATTTCTATACCCAATGGATAAAAAATCTTCTGGAGCCATATTTTGACATCTTTAGAATCTTGAAAGTCCGGCACAGAATCTAAATGAATCAATTTACTTTGGTTTCTTTGCCGCTTTAGAGACTCTATTGCCATTTCTGTTAAGTGATTGTGGTAATTAGAGTCATTTTTAGTATCTTCTGGAGCCTGCGGTAAAGATGGTAAAAGATCTTTGAGCAAATCTTCTTCAGGGAGTTTGTCAATTTTTATATTTGAGGAGTTCACCATTTCACTTGAATTCAAATGGGCTGCACCTTGGAGCGGCTGGAAAAAATCATTCTGATAAGAAATATTTGCTGTGTCTAAGCCGTTGATATGTTGAACCTGAGGAAAATTAGCAAACATCTGATGATAAAAGTCGTTGGTGTTGGTAACAGGATGTGTAAACTCACTAATTCCCGCAAGCCTTTCCATTCCTTTGTCGAAATCTTTGCTATTTGTAGTATTTGAATACTTGGTTGCTGGTGTACCAATGGAAATATCACCATTGCTTGTTCGTTGGTTGTTTGTTTCATCGCTTATAAAAGTAGAGGACTTTTGATCATCAGTTGAGAAACTTTGGTATCTATCTTCTGTATTATTTTCATTTCCATGATAGTTATTGATCTCTTGTAAATTGTTCATACTGTTTCCAACATATGCATTATTTAGAATATAAGAAAAAATTTCGTCGAGGCGAGCACTTTTGTCCATCTTTGCCGGTATTATGTAGGTTGAACAAAATGACTATTGATTATAATCTAAAGATACGTTAATAGTGGTTTATCTGTAGATGATAATAGGTTTCTGCCTACAGATGTTCTACGTCTTGATGAAATTCAGTCTGTGTCAGAATATACAGAAAAATGTGTATATTGATCAGATATGCTATGTCTGGTTATCTTTGACGTGAAAAAAAAAATCTAATAGTATTTGAAAATTTATAAGTTTTGTAGAATTATTCGAAGAACAAACTGCGATAATCTAAAAACTTTCTTGTTGTACAATTTTAATTGGATAGTTTGCTGAAGAATATGCCTTTTTTCGGAGACTTCTTACTTTTATTGATTACCAATAATACAGAGTCTCAAATGCCAAAAGAAAGGTTTTGGATGCTGAGGATTTAGATTTACACCCCCATTTTTTTTCCCTTTGCGTGGAATTTTATGTTTCTCAATAAAAAAAAAAAGCTTGGAAAATAGCTGCAATTAATAATGCGGCTTAGAACGGGATAAAAGTGAGCAGTGGCTATACAGTTAGTGGTTTACTGGATTTGAAGTTATGTATATATTTATAACAGTGCTCTAGTGGTATATTATATATGGAATTTCATCTTGATTACAAGCTTGTAATGAACAAGAAGCACTTCGAATAATACTTTTGACGATAAATCTTTCATTGTCAGTTCTTTTAATGAGCAAACTATTGAATATGTTACAATACTAATCTGACTTGAAGCACTATAAAATTTAAATAGTTGATGATTTACAGTCATATCTTATTAGATAATATCGCATAATAAACTATATATAATATAGCGTTTTTTTTCTCGGCAACTTGGGGTTTACATGCCTCTGTTTGTTTACTAGTATTACATAAAACATTTGATCAGAGCTTTGATAACTTGAACCAAAATAGCTGACCCAGAAGGGTTTTGGTTGTTTTGCTGATAATTATTTTGCTGTTGATGATAGTTGCTTGGTGAAGTGTTGTTATACTGTTGGTACCTATTATATTGGGGTTGAGCGTTTTGTGCATAGGAATTTTGAGCCGGCTTTGACAAAGGCTTGTCACCAGCAAAGTCAACATAGCTAATATTGCTCCATTCGAGTGGCAAATTTTGGATTTGAACTGCTCTTAAGTCAACACATAGAACACCTGGATTTTTGCTGTCTATGTAGTGAGGAAGATTATATTCTTTGCATAAGTTTTCTATAGCGGGTTTCAGCTTGGCTACATGGTTTTGAGAGTGAATTCCTTTCCCTACAATAATTTGAAGCAGTGGTTTTCTTTCATAAACAAACTTATATATGGTTCTGGAAACAATCCATTCTGCTTCTTTTACAAAAAGACCATGCAAATCCAATTCATTTTGACTTGAATCAAGATTATTTTGATAAAAAACATAGTTAACTGCTTTCTCATTATACTGACGTGCTTCCAGCAAAAACTTCTTGGATTGATTACTGTATTCTTTAGCTTCTGATTTGTCTCCCTCTTTGTAAGCTGATTGTGATTTTTGAGAGAGCTTATTATATTGTTCCATAGCCCTTTGTGCTTGATCTCTCAACTCAAGGTAAGCTGCATCAGTTGCATGATTGTAATCTAATTGCGGTTTCATCAATTATAGCGAATTGTAATCGGTTCTGAATCTTTTCTGTATTTTTTTTGAAAGATTGTTCATGAATTAATCCTTATATATCCCATCTATATCATTTCACTGTGATTTGCATCTAGAATACATTGGTAAGTGACAAAAAAAAATATATACAATTGAAATTTTGAAGGTATAATTATTATTCTGTTTTAAGTATCCGGAATAACAACAAAATAGATATGAAAAATCGGATATTAACATACAAATTTCTTATCACATAATGCAACTTGCAACGATAAAATTTAAGACTCTAACCTAAATTTTTTTGAGTATCGTCTGAACTTTTAAGAGAACAGTGTATATTTAATAGTTGGTTAATCTTATTTAACAAAGACATAGTACTGCCTTTTATAAATGGTGAACTGTTTTCGTTAACAGAAATAAACCCACGTTTCTTCTATGAATCCAACTTTCATAAAGTATTTGTTTTAACTATAAGGGTACCCTTCAACACTGTTTATACAAATTACTCTTGCTTGAATAATTTTTGAAACGTCCACAGCAAAACTACTACCAATACTAAGAGGAAACGTCAAATTAATGATGATGTTTCAGAAAAGACTTTCGCTTAATTAATTAACTTATTAAAAGTTTTGTTTCTTTTTTTTTTAATATTTTATTATCAATTTCCTAAAAGGGGAATCATTAATTTTAACTACGAAGTAAATAATTTGAGTTGCTATGAAAATACATTCTCTTCTTCTTCTTTCCAATTTTCTAAAAAAAATTTGAAATATTCTATTTGGTATATAAGCTTGACGTTAGTTTTTGAAGATTTTTTTTTTTACTTTTGAACGACATTTAAGGCTTTTCATTGAATTTATAAAAGTAAAAAATAAATATAGTAATACAAATCCAACTCGAAAACATTGCAGAAATAAACTGTCACTAAGACGAATAGTTAACAATATTCTATATTAAAAATTTGCTTCAATTATACACTCAATATAAATGATGATCATGTACGGTATCTATTGATTAAAAAAAATTATTTGAATCTAAAGGTGATGACAACTACAGTTCATAGGAACTTCGACTAGTCAATTGACAATGCTGTCGTAATTTTTTAACCATCTTTCGGGGCTGATACTTTAAATTCCATTAATTTTTTAATTTGTACTTCCAGTATAAGATCATCATTTATTCTACTTCACTTGTAGATTTGGAAAGTAGTTGAACAGATATTCATTAATATGTATATTGTTGATACATTTGCTCTTCGTTGCCAGCATTACGGTAAAGATGTTCTCTTTGTTAATCACGTGTTCAAGTTTAACCACAATCATTCGTTGCTTTTTAACACTCAGCATATATTCTTATGTTAAAGATTATAAGAGTGACTGTTTGTATAACTAGTAGTGATGTGTTAATGTTATCCCTGAATTCTTGTCAGAAAATTGATCATGATATATTTCTTAGAGATTACCTACCATAGTAAAACTGAAAACTATGCGGAGTTAAAAATAGAAGATTAAGACAAATAAGAACCTTTTCGTTCTGGTAATTTCCTTCACAAAACGCTCTATGTGTGAATAACAAAGGAAAAGAGAAACGTTTTTCAGTCAGTTTGGTATACTTAATGTTCAAAAATCAAAAAAATATAAAGACAACTATGAGTATATTAGATATGTATGCTTTGAGCAAAGTGGTAAGACTTCTCTAAAGTCTTATTTTTTTGCTACACTTTTTTTTTTAGTTTTTTTGTGCTTTTTATTTTTTTAAATTTCCATTTTGGTATATATTTATTTAGAAAAAGGGAATTTTTTTTTTTTGGAAAGTCTGCTAGATTTGTTGCTGAGTTTCTACATTGTTTTTTTTTTTTTTTTTAACAACATATATAAATTCAACATTTAATGTAAGGCTTCCTTTTGGAAACAGATTTTTATTTCATTAATTATTATGATGCATTAACATGTATAGATAATAAAAAGTCTTTAAACAAAAACCACGATTAGATCAATAATAGTTAATAAAATGGCCGTTGCGTATGTACAAAGAATTGTCACTCTAGCTTCGAACATCATTATTATTAGCAGTTATTTGTTCTGATACTTCAAAATTATTTCATTGTTAAATTAAGCTCAAAGATTTTTTCTTTTTTAATTTAACATTCAACAAGAGAAGAGAAAAGTTTTAAAACTATCTCAATACACTCTGGGGACATCTATTTACTATGTAAGTAGTCAAAAATAGATAAGAGTTTATAGATCATCACCAGTTCGCATCTATAAATCAAATCTTTCTATTTCTGCAGTTCCTCTAACTTGGAATGGTTGGTCACCAATTCCTAGTGTGTTGAAATCAATTTATTTTTCAAAAAAATAAAATGAGTAGTTGATGTGATTCTATTCAACAAGATCACAAAATAATTTTTTACTGTCTTTGTTGTTTGTTCAAGTAAAAGCAAAAATTAATCATAATGATTGATTTCTTCGGAAAAAAGCTTAGTTAACATTGAACATTTAATTTTGCTTATCATGTTCAATTATGCTATATCTTAATGTAGGTGCATTAAATTTATTATGAACTTAATTTTATTTTGCTTTTACTAACAAATGAACAACTTTATTCAATCTTTTATTTTGTATAGTCAAGTTATCAAACCAGAAACTCAACAAAAGAAGTCTAAGGCTCAACAAAAGTCTGCTGAACAAAGAGCTGCTGACAAAGTTGCCAGACAAGCTGTATGTATTACTTTATTCACCTGAAAAAAGATGAAGAATATAGTTATACAAGGTTACCTATTATTAATCTCATACTGATAGGAAATGATTTTATTATAAAATACACAGGTTGTGTTTTGTTTTTGGATAAAGCGTAAGTCTAAAAGTATTTAAATGATGAAAACTTGTCCTTTTTGTTACGACTAGTCCTTTGTGACGATGCTGTCTATAACAACTCACCATCTTTCGACTGAAACAAATATTATCAAAACATTAATTATGATTTATCATCCAACAAAAATAAAAGTAACTCAGTTTTATAATGAAGTCAGATTGCTATCATGATGAGGCTATTTTACTAGTAAATTTGTATTTAAAGATATTCTATTCATGCCAAACTAAATAATTCAAAGCCATGTCAAACTTACTAACAATTCAAACCTCATGATTAACCATTACCTTTAAATAAACAGGCCAACAAGGAAAAGAGAGCTACTATCCTAGCCAGAAACCAAAAGTATCAAGCTGAATACGAAGCTGCTGAAAGAGCCGTCATTGATGCCAAGAGAGCTGCCAAGAAGGAAGGTTCTTACTACGTTGATGCTCAACCAAAGTTAGTCTTTGTTGTCAGAATCAAGGGTATCAACAAAATTGCTCCAAAGCCAAGAAAGGTTTTACAATTATTAAGATTGAACCAAATCAACACCGGTGTTTTCGTCAAGGTTACCAAGGCTACCACTGAATTATTGAAGTTAGTCGAACCATACGTTGCTTATGGTTACCCATCTTACCACACTGTTAGACAATTAGTCTACAAGAGAGGTTTCGGTAAGATCAACAAGCAAAGAATTGCTTTATCTGACAACGCCATCATTGAAGCTTCTCTAGGTCAATACGGTATCTTATCCATTGATGACTTAATCCACGAAATTGTTACTGTTGGTCCAAACTTCAAGCAAGCTAACAACTTCATCTGGCCATTCAAGTTATCCAACCCTAACGGTGGTTGGGGTGTTACCAGAAAGTTCAAGCACTTCATCCAAGGTGGTTCTTTCGGTAACAGAGAAGAATTTATCAACCAATTAGTTAAAGCTATGAACTAAATGTAAAAGCTATTTTTTTTGAATAGAATTTTTATATTTATTAATAATCAAAACTAATGATTTCTTCATTGGAACTCAATAAAAAACCTTTTTTCATCTTCTGATGTTTTGTTGCTTTATTTAGGCGGATTTGGTTACAATGTTAAATTGTATATAAAAAAGATGTTTTGTTAATGACTATATTCAAGATATTCATGATAAAATAAATTTGAAACATTTTTATATATTTAACTATAATCAATTTGAAGCTGAATAAAGTATTGAAGTTGAAAGGTCTATTTTATTGTTTTCCTTGTTATATATAATTAAAGATTATTGAATTTAATTTTTAATGTAAATACAAACACACATTTATATTAGGTTTTCTGAATGAAAATTGTACTTTTATTTATTTACAGGTCTTGGTAATTGCCTTAACTTAAATACGTTTTATGTTTAATTTTCAAATACATTTGGTAGCGCTATCAATACGGGAAACACGTGTTTTTTTTTTGACTTTACCATGATTTATTTCAGATTTATTGTGTGTTGCTACAAAAAAATATTATTTTTCCCGTAGAATGAAACATCATTGTTATTGATGAATTTATTAACATTACTTAAGATAAAATTTGAATAACCCAAGTAGAACCCCCAACTTTTGTAAACAATCAGATCTGTATATACACATACTGTAGCTTATCGTTTAAGGCTGTATATACTTCTAATACGAAGAAATAACTAAATTCATAGTAGTCATCTGTATTTTTAACCAATACTAATAATTTGTAGCTGCATTTATTTTTTTTTACTTCCAACTGGTAAGTAAGAAACACACCCTTCTATAAAATATATCATGATGAATATTTCACATAACGAAGACATAATTCCTGATGGAGAAAACTCAGAAATTAGCTTTTCCCCTTTTATGAAAGCAGGTAACGATGACATTCTCCAAAATAACAATAACATTGATATCAACGAACCAATTTCTGATAAAAACATGATTGTTGAAGAACCCTCACCTGAAAATTTTGATAAACCAGTAACCCCTTCTAGTAGCGAATTGGTTCGACATTCCAATAAGGATTTGAGAACATCTGTTCTGAAGAGAGGTAGAAAACCATCAAAACGAGAACTTTTGTACAATGATCCTTCTAATGAAACCAAAGAAAATATGATTAAAAAACAGCGCCCAGCATTCATAAATAAAGTTTGGATGATGGTAAATGATGAAGAAACCAATGATTGTATTTTCTGGGCGGATGATGGTCATTCATTTATTATTAGTCATCAAATAGATTTTGTTACTAAAGTGTTACCAAAACACTTTAAACATTGTAAAATTGCAAGTTTTATTAGACAATTGAATATGTATGGATGGAAAAAGATTCAAGACGCTCGTGCACCAACTCA